>JADBJO010006621.1:85000-90000 GCA_016801955.1 Conus betulinus
TCCCTCCCTGTGCTGAATGAATGGGTCACCGACGTCCAGGACACCAATGGTCAGCTCTCCCTGTGCTGAATGAGTCGCCAACGTCCAGGACATCAATGGTCAGCTCTCCCTCCCTGTGCTGAATGAATAAGTCACCAACGTCCAGGACACCAATGGTCAGCTCTCCCTCCCTGTGCTGAATGAGTCACCAACGTCCAGGACATCAATGGTCAGCTCTCCCTCCCTGTGCTGAATGAATGAGTCACCAACGTCCAGGACATCAATGGTCAGCTCTCCCTCCCTGTGCTGAATGAGTCACCAACGTCCAGGACAGAGAGGAAGGGTGGGAGGGGGAAAGAGACAGAGACAGAGTTAGGGAGAGAGAGAGACAGAGAGGAAGGGAAAAGGGGGGAGAGGAGAGAGAGAGAGAAAGAGAGGGAGGGGAGAGAGAGGGGGATGGAAGATAGGGAGAGGGAGACAGACAGACAGACAGAGAGGGAGAGAAGTTGTCTATACATGTCTATACAATGACTATACATTCCTGTTCCAAGCCAAGTTGGAAGTACAGGGTATTTCATCCGGAGGGAAGGCAAGGCATTCGTGATTGTGTAAGTTGTAGAGAAACAGACAGACGGACATACAGACAGATCGACACGTAGGTAGATAGGGAGTTAGATGGATCAATAGATCGATCGATCGATTGATTGATTGACACTGACAGACAGGCAGGCAGACAGACAGACAGACAGACAGACAGACGAACGGGTGAGATGGCAGGCCGAGAGATTGATAGATAGAAACTCAGTGCTTTGGGCAGCTAAATTTAGTCTGTTCCTCTGTTAGTCTGTTCCTCTGTTAGTCTGTTTCAGAGAGCGTACATCATGCTGGATGTGTTATGACTCGCAACCAGCATGCGCCTGCCCAGCAACTACCTCCCAAGTCTCAGCCGTCCGTGTTTATGCCGTTTCTGTTGAAACCGCAATCATAGGATGAGCATGCGGCCATTATGGCGTTTTAACTTAGAGTCTACAACGCTCGCCGAACTCAAGTTCAACTAACACCAATCGGAAACGGTCAACGTAGTGTCTTCTTATGGGCTGTTGATTCTGACGAACTGGTCAGAACATTCGTCTTGACGCCCAAAGTTTTAATTGTTTGTTGTTTGTCATGCGTCGTTTGCGGTCAGAGGGAGGAGATGAAGGGGGAGAGACGGGAGGTGGGGGTGGGGCATTACCGGACAGGACAAGGGCAAGGTCAGTGCCATTGATGCTGACTATAGTGGACAGCATGTCTGCAACACTAGGCAATGAAGCGGTGCCTTGGCTGAGAGGATTAAAGGACGGAGATGAACAGTTCTTTGTCTTGAAACGCTCCTCATGCTGACTACAAAGCAAAATGACTGCTCCGCCGAACGAAAGAAACAAATTACAAGACAAAAACAACACGCGTTTCGACCTCCTTGGTCTCCTTCAGGCAAGACAGAAACCATTGAAGACGTTGAAAAGGAAGAAGGAGCAGTCACTGTACCTCCTCAAAGTGGGCGCAGAATGGCTATGGAATCTCGTGATGCTGTTCGCTGTCACCACAACCTGGTACACACACCAAGTTTCACCACACACGGTCACGGATGCCGGAGCCGTTACCGTGAACACACGATTGAATGGTACCTTTAATAGGAGCCTTTTTTGTAATGAAATGACAGCCAAATATGCGGTATTCCACAATGAGCAACATGGCGTCACAAGCAGGAGCAACAGTTGCTCAATCATTTGCTGCTAGGAATCAGAGTTGCTGAGTCATGGTGCCCAAATTGAATCTTCATCGCAAAAGCCGAACCTTTCGCGCTTCCTGAAACAACCACGTTAAGTTACTGATTACAACATCCATATCCTTCATGTCAAGCCAAGCGATTGGCTGAATTAGAAGGCAGCAGCTAATCAGATCGGACCGATTATGTAAGTTTCGTCCAGCCGCTGATGAAAATAGCAGACGACGATTTCTTTGTATTCTGTTTCTTCCTCATTTGGTGTTTTACACTGTGTTAAATTATCAGCGATTGACAGATAGATGGTTCTTGCATGGAGAAAGAAAAAAATGTTCGTCTGTGAGTCCGTTGGGTAAGACATGGGGAAACAATAATGTCCTACCCAGCAAGGGAGACAATGCCCAAGTTGCATCACGCTTTGGACCAGGCTTTATGATCCCACTCGTCCCCCCTGTTGACGGCAGTCCGCGTGTGCAATACCATCCCCCACAGTCCCGAACCTTCGCCCAGGTTCTGCGACTAAGCAAGCATCACAGTGAGAAACTAGCTCAGTGTGTGGCATCCCGCTGATGCTGGATATGTACAGATGCCACTGCTCACCACCCTAGTGTGATTCCGCACTGCTTGTGATGGTGCTGTCGTGACGGCCTAGTGTTGACAGCTCTCTGTGGACTGGACTGGCGTTGGGACTGTGACTGGTGTGGGTGTAGCTTTGGACCAGCTGGCTGGGATGAGCAGGTTGTGGGCAATGTCACAGAGAACTGACAATCTTGTGGGCAATGTCACAGAGAACTGACAATCTTGTGGGCAATGTCACAGAGAACTGACAATCTTGTGGGCAACGTCACAGAGAACTGACAATCTTGTGGGCAATGTCACAGAGAACTGACAATCTTGTTGACAATGTCACAGAGAACTGACAATCTTGTGGGCAATGTCACAGAGAACTGACAATCTGGTTGGCAATGTCACAGAGAACTGACAATCTTGTGGGCAATGTCACAGAGAACTGACAATCTGGTTGGCAATGTCACAGAGAACTGACAATCTTGTGGGCAATGTCACAGAGAACTGACAATCTTGTGGGCAATGTCACAGAGAACCGACAATCTTGTGGGCAATGTCACAGAGAACTGACAATCTTGTTGGCAATGTCACAGAGAACTGACAATCTTGTGGGCAATGTCACAGAGAACTGACAATCTTGTGCGCAATGTCACAGAGAACTGACAATCTTGTGGGCAATGTCACAGAGAACTGACAATCTTGTGCGCAATGTCACAGAGAACTGACAATCTTGTGGACAATGTCACAGAGAACTGACAATCTGGTTGACAGTGTCACAGAGAACTGACAATCTTGTGGGCAATGTCACAGAGAACTGACAATCTGGTTGACAGTGTCACAGAGAACTGACAATCTTGTGGGCAATGTCACAGAGAACTGACAATCTTGTGGGCAATGTCACAGAGAACTGACAATCTTGTGGGCAATGTCACAGAGAACTGACAATCTTGTGTGGCAATGTCACAGAGAACTGACAATCTTGTGCGCAATGTCACAGAGAACTGACAATCTTGTGGGCAATGTCACAGAGAACTGACAATCTGGTTGACAGTGTCACAGAGAACTGACAATCTTGTGGGCAATGTCACAGAGAACTGACAATCTGGTTGACAGTGTCACAGAGAACTGACAATCTTGTGGGCAATGTCACAGAGAACTGACAATCTTGTGGGCAATGTCACAGAGAACTGACAATCTTGTGCGCAATGTCACAGAGAACTGACAATCTTGTTGGCAATGTCACAGAGAACTGACAATCTTGTGGGCAATGTCACAGAGAACTGACAATCTTGTGGGCAATGTCACAGAGAACTGACAATCTTGTGCGCAATGTCACAGAGAACTGACAATCTTGTGGGCAATGTCACAGAGAACTGACAATCTTGTGCGCAATGTCACAGAGAACTGACAATCTTGTGGGCAATGTCACAGAGAACTGACAATCTCTGGTTGACAGTGTCACAGAGAAACTGACAATCTTGTGGGCAATGTCACAGAGAACTGACAATCTGGTTGACAGTGTCACAGAGAACTGACAATCTTGTGGGCAATGTCACAGAGAACTGACAATCTTGTGGGCAATGTCACAGAGAACTGACAATCTTGTGGGCAATGTCACAGAGAACTGACAATCTTGTTGGCACACGTCACAGAGAACTGACAATCTTGTGGGCAATGTCACAGAGAACTGACAATCTTGTGGGCAATGTCACAGAGAACTGACAATCTTGTGGGCAATGTCACAGAGAACTGACAATCTTGTGGGCAACGTCACAGAGAACTGACAATCTTGTGGGCAATGTCACAGAGAACTGACAATCTTGTTGGCAACGTCACAGAGAACTGACAATCTTGTTGGCAACGTCACAGAGAAACTGACAATCTTGTTGACAGTGTGACAGAGAACTGACAATCTTGTGGGCAATGTCACAGAGAATCAATTTTGTGGGCAATGTCACAGAGAACCGACAATCTTGTGGGCAATGTCACAGAGAACCGACAATCAGCTTGTGGGCAATGTCACAGAGAACCGACAATCAGCTTGTGGGCAATGTCACAGAGAACCGACAATGTTGTGGGCAATGTCACAGAGAACCGACAATCTTGTGGGCAATGTCACAGAGAACCGACAATCAGCTTGTGGGCAATGTCACAGAGAACCGACAATCTTGTGGGCAATGTCACAGAGAACCGACAATCTTGTGTGGCAATGTCACAGAGAAAAGGCAATCAGTTTGTGGCAATGTCACAGAGAAAAGGCAATCAGTTTTGTGGGCAATGTCACAGAGAAAAGGCAATCAGTTTGTGGGCAATGTCACAGAGAAAAGGCAATCAGTTTGTGGGCAATGTCACAGAGAAAAGGCAATCAGTTTGTGGGCAATGTCACAGAGAAAAGGCAATCAGTTTGTGGGCAATGTCACAGAGAAAAGGAATCAGTTTGTGGGGCAATGTCACAGAGAAAAGGCAATCAGTTTGTGGGCAATGTCACAGAGAAAAGGCAATCAGTTTTGTGGGCAATCAACTCACAGAGAAAAGAAAATCAGTTTGTGGGCAATGTCACAGAGAAAAGGCAATCAGTTTGTGGGCAATGTCACAGAGAAAAGGCGGAACTGCAAATAGAAGAGCAAATAAAATGCATACCTGGTGTTGGAAAATCGCTATGGTGAAAGGCTGAGTTCTTTGTTTGCTT
>JADBJO010006621.1:97500-125000 GCA_016801955.1 Conus betulinus
CCCTTCTCCTTGTTGCCATCATCCCCCTTCTTCTCTCTCCCCCCCCCCCTTTCTCCAACAGTCCTTGTTGATGACAATGCCGCGCACATTCCCTCCAACAGAAGGAGCCGCTGTCCCAGGGGGGGAGGCAGTGATTTTGTTCTGGGGGTCTGCTGTATCTGGAATCCTATCATTGAGTCTCCAGCACGACCAGAGTGGCAGGTGTAGCATTCGCCTGCTTCAGCTTTGAGGGCAGACTGCGAGAAAAAAAAAAAACTGTTCGCAGCTGCAGGTGTAACATTCGCCTGCTTCAGGTTTGAGCAGCTGCTGGACTGTCGATTCTTTCTGACGCAGCGTTGATTGGTTGATTGAGTCACTGCTATGAAATCTTACTTATACTTGATACTTGATGTTGTGAGTGTTTGAAACCTGTGGAGGCAGGCAGTTCACCGGTCGATATGTTGTCCATATCCACAGCTGCTTGCACTTGCAGGGTCTACTGACAGCAGTCCGGGTTGTAAGTTGTTCTTTGCGAACGCCTTGGTCTACACGGTCAGTCCGGCCTTGAGATGAACAGTGCCGTTTTCCCCAGCGCTTGTATATTGCCGTAGAGCTTCGTCACTCATGCTCGCTCTCTGGCGCCATGGAGTGGAGGACTTGGACCTCCAGCAGCTGTGCTTGGACTCCGCAGAGGCTCGGAGCCCGGCGTTGCACCATCTTGGAGGGACCTCGATGGGCGAACGCCATTTGTAGAACGAGCTGGTCGTGCAGACATAACGGCGAATGATGCAGGGCACCATGGTTTGTTAGAAGGTGAGCTCTGGCCTGGTACCGCTGTCTTCAACCTTCTGGGTTTTCTGTCAGGGTTACCTCACCCTTAGCTCATGGCCTAAGGACCTACGCTGTGAGCTCAGGAGGCTGGAGGTTTGAATGCGCCTCTTAACCGCATGATGTTCCCGTGTGGACACCTGGGGCATTTTGAGATGACAGCAACGCCACCTGCTGGCCCGCTCCGCCCAGATAAGAACACTGCCATTGGTCCGGGGCTGCTTATTCGTTCAGGCGAGTCTGGATTAGTCACAGCTGACCTCCATATCTGGAGGCCGTTTTGCCATCCACCACCTATGACCCGCTGGGTTGGGAATGGTCGCCCCACTATCGAACTGGAGGTAGTCTGACCCCAGATTGTTTCAAAATGAGATGACCCATGAAACAAAAAAAGAAAGGCCAACAGACAGAAAGAAGTAACATTTCAGACCAAAGTACGAACACAAAGTTTCAGGAAGAGTAAAATGGATACGCTGACAACTTCTAAACATGTGCATCTATCTTCTGTATCGTCTGGTTGTCAGGCTCAATTACAACTGGAAGAGTAGATGAAGTATGAAAGGAGGGGGGTGGGGGAGTGACAGCTGACAGGATAGAATGGCAAACAGGGTGGGGTGGAAAAGGGTGGGGGTGTGAACAAGAGGTGTACGCAGAGTTGGGGTAGGGATGAGGGAAGTAATTCCTGAAGGCATGGAGTGAGGGGAGACAATCTGCTGACTACCATGGACATCACAATGCACAGTTCTCCGTAATGAAGGCATGGAGTGAGGGGAGACAATCTGCTGACTGCCATGGACATCACAATGCACAGTTCTCTGTAACGAAGGTAGGGAGTGAGGGGAGACAATCTGCTGACTGCCATGGACATCACAATGCACAACTCTCTGTAATGAAGGCAGAGAGTGAGGGGAGACAATCTGCTGACTGCCATGGACATCACAATGCACAGTTCTCTGTAATGAAGACATGGAGTGAGGGGAGACAATCTGCTGACTGCCATGGACATCACAATGCACAACTCTCTGTAATGAAGGCATGGAGTTCATACGTCATTATCTACACACTTTGGATTGATTGTTCATACATCATTATCTACACACTTTGGATTGATTGTTCATACATCATTATCTACACACTTTGGATTGATTGTTCATACATCATTATCTACACACTTTGGATTGATTGTTCATACGTCATTCCCCACACACTTTGGATTGAATGTTTATATGTCATTCCCTACACACTTTGGATTGGATGTTCATACGTCATTCTCTACACACTTTGGATTGATTATTCATACGTCAACACAAAATGTACAGGATAAAGTCATCTCTTGCAAGTGTTGGGGTGTTTTTTTTCCATTTATTATTATTCCCCTGAAACAGCCTAGAGGTGCTTGTATTTCTTCATTTATTTTGTATCTTTGGGTAATTGCTCTTTTCTTCGTTCATTCTATGGGGTTGTGGACTCTCTCTCTCTCTCTCTCTCTGTCTGTCTCTCTGTCTCTCTCTCTCTCTCTCTCTCTCTCTCTCTCTCTCTCTCTCTCTCTCTCTCTCTCTCCTCCCCTCTCTCTCTCTCTCTCTCTCTCTCTCTCTCTCTCTCTCTCTCTCAAACACATGTGCCCACTTCTTGCTCCATCAATCCCAGCACCTGTCCCTTCTCTCCCTTCCCCACATCTTCTCCTCTTTTCCTGTCTCCTCGCCCTCCCCCCCCATGCCCCCTCACTTCTCCCTTCCCCCCCTCCCCCCCTCCCCCCATTCTCCAGCAGACCGTGCTAATTTCAGTGCCGCCCACATCATCTTCAACAGATGGAGCAGCTGTCAGAGTGGGGAGGGGGGGGAGAGAGGGGGAGGCAGTGATATTTTCACAGACATTCTTTTTCTTTAATTTTTTTTTTTTTTTTTTTTTTGGGGGGGGGGGGGGGGGATAAATCTCATTATCATCTCTCTGCCCTGACCAAACAACAGGCGCGCTACTCGCCTGGTTATTGTCAGGGAGACTGTTTGGTTGAGTAAAGTCTGCAAGTGCGATGGCAAAAAATGAAAAAGAAAAGAAAAAAAAAGGAAAGAATGAAAAAAATACGAAGAAGAAGAAAATAAAGAATGAAGCACGACATTGCAGACACAAGAAAACGAACACACAAGCTGTATGGGGACGTTAAACAAACCATAGGGACATAGCTTTCTTACCATCTTTCTATGATCAGGTCTCCTTCACCAACAAACGACAGATGAATCACTTGCCTGCTTGTTGTCAAGTAGACTTGTTTGTCGGAGTCAATGGTTTCAAATACGATGGCAAAACGAGATGAACAAACAAAAACAAACTGAAAGGGAAAAAAGAATGAAACAAACAACAACAAAAGAAAGAAGCATAATATTGCGAGCAAGAATATGTATACCAAAGTTTCTTGAAGATCAAATGGGTAAGTGAACAACCTTGTACATTTAATTTTCCTGCTCTAAAAAGGTAGTGAACAACCTAAACAGCGATCTTTCTTACTCTAAATGGGTAAGGGAACACCTTATACATCTATCTTTCCTGCTATAAATGGGTAAGTGAACAACCTTATACATCTATCTTTCTTACTCTAAATGGGTAAGTGAACTATCTTTCTTACCTGGTATACATCTATTTTTCTACTCTCTAATTGGTAAGTGAACAACCTTATACATCTATTTTTTCTTACTCTGAATGGGTAAGTGAATAACCTTATACATCTATTTTTCTTACTCTAAATGAATAAGGGAACAACCTTATATATCTATTTTTCTTACTCTATAGGTGAACAACCTTATATATCTATTTTTTCTTACTCTAAATGGGTAAGTGAACAAGCTAAACATCTTTTTTTTTCGTACTCTCTCTCTCTCTCTCTCTCTCCTCTCTCTCTCTCCTCTCTCTCTCTCTCTCTCTCTCTCTGTGTATGGAACAAATACAGCTTACATAGTAGGCGATATACAGATGGAAATGAGGGATGACAAGAGGTGGATGGGAGGTGGGTGAGAGAGAGGAGGAGGGATGAAGGAGGAAACTTGGAAGACGAGAGCAAGAGAAGAAGATATTTTGACCTGGACACAGATAGGACAGACATAGACAAAACATAAGACAAACATAGGAGAGGACAGACATAGGAAAGACAGACATAGGACAGACAAAGAAAGGGCAGTTTCTTTCAGAAGTATCACTGAGCCCTTTGTGTTCTCTGAGACTCTTTGTCACAGCACCCACACTGTCTGAGCAGTTCAGAAGGATGTGTCTCACGTCAGCGTCCAACGTACAGGTGGAATCGTCTTGCAGGTGCTGTGTCTTCTCTTTCCCCTCAGACAGCGTGGGAGTACTCGTGTTTCTTCCTGTAGTTTGAATTGTTTGGCTGTTTCTCTTTTTCCTGTCGTCTTCCGTTCTGAATGCGTGGGATGCGAATCTCTCTCTCTCTCTCTCTCTCTCTCTCTCTCTCTCTCTCTCTCTATCTCTCTATCTCTCTCTCTCTCTCTCCCTCACACACACACACACACACACACACACACACACACACACACACACACACACACACACACACACACACACACACACACACACACATTTCATTTAGACGTAGGCCATCTTCCAAAGTAAGCCGTCAATACTAGAATGGCTTCTGACGTTCATATTATCCCTTCTATGGAGATGGAGGATATGAAGGCTAGGTTTTGATATGTAGGGGTACATAGGGGGGGGGGAGGGGGGGGCGGGGGGGGAGGGGAGGAGGCTGCGCTATTCGCACAGTATTGTGAACATTCTTTCTATTTGTGCCAGTGCGCCTTGTGGCGCGGTTACCTAGTAACCGTCATCAACCGACTTTTTGGTCAACAGAAACAACGTGGTTACCTATGAACCGTCTGGTTTGTTTTTGTTTGCTTTCGTGTGAGCGTGTGTGTGTGCGTGCGTGCGTGCGTGCGTACGTGCGTGTGTCTATGTCTGTCTGTCTGTCTGTCTATCTGTCTTTGTCTATTTGTCTGTCTGTGTCTGTGTGTTTTGTTTGTCTGTTGGCACGCTACGTATATTCCAAAGCCATTTAAATCTAAACATTGTGGATATGTTAACGTACATTTCAAACGCAGACAAACATCAAGAAATATTTTGGAAATAAGAAACTTAATTTAAAAGACCGCCAAACTTAGATAAACCTTTTGGACACATTACTACATTATTTCCTTTCCCAGCTCAGACAAACATTAAAGACATTGACCCGTGCCCCAGGCAGCAGTTGGTGTCAGAAGCAAGGGCCAAAGGTCGTCTCACTGCAGATCACTGGGAACTTTCCATTCCAGAAGAAGAGTCAAAAGGAATCACTGGTGCTTGACATTTCACCAAATCCCGGTTTTCCTTGTCATGTTTTCTGTTCATGTTCTTTTCTGTGCACACCTTAGGCATGTTTCGCCTGACACCAAGATTTTGGAACAACCTTCAAACTCAAACTTTTCACTTCTCCATAATAAGATCAGCTTAGCTACCATGTAAAAAAAAAAAAATAGATCGACAGTATCGTTTATATGCATGGACACACACACACACACCCTCGGGGAAACAAATCACCCAGACATTTGAATTGAAGGAGAAATTCACATCAAGACGATCGACTGGCTTAATTACTGTTCTCAGGGAAAAGATGTAAGCATTAGACGAAAGAATTCATGAACTAGATAAGATATATAAATGAACACACACACACACACACACACAGAATTCACCTGTCCACAATTCACTTCATTGCCGCCTTGCTGTGACAGAAGCCCAGCCCATGTGTGGGCGCAGTAACAAAGTTAACAAAGAGCGTTGCGGAGTGAGAGCGGTCTGATCAGCACTCAGATCGTGGATTTCCCGGGGAAGGACACAGAAGGAGGTTCCAGTATTGCATTCCTCTCAGATTGGAAATACACCACATCCCCTCCCCTCTCCATGCCTGCACGTTTGCACACACACACACACACACACACTCACACACACACACACACACACACTCTCTCTCTCTCTCTCTCTCTCTCTCTCTATCTGTCTTTCATACATACTCTCTCTCTCCTCTCTCTCTCCTCTCTCTCTCTCTCTCTCACACACACACACACACACACGACACATACACACACACTCATCCACACACTTCATTCCGGCCACCCACCATGTTTCTGCTTTTTCCCCCAAACTCTTAATGAACTCCAAACTTTCCAGTCATTGTCTGTCCAGCCCCCTCCACCCCCATCTCTCTCTCTCTCTCTCTCTCTCTCTCTCTCTCACACACACACACACACACACACACACACTTTCCGCCCCCTCACTTTTATCTGCGTGCCAGATTCCTCTTGGAAGAGGCAGAAACAGAACATGAAAGCAGAAGAAGAGAGAAAAAAGCGAAAGAGAGAAAGAAGTGAAAGAAGAGAGAGAGAAGTGAAAGAGAGAGAGAGAAAAAAAAAGAAAGAAGTGAATGAAGAGAGAAAGAAGAGAGAAATAAACGAAAGAAGTGAAAGAAGAGAGAAAGAAGTGAAAGAAAAGAGAGAAAGAAGAGAGAGAAGAAGCGAAAGAAGAGAGAATGAAGAGTGAAAGAAGAGAGAACGATGAGAGAAAGAAGTGAAATAAGAGAGAAAGAAGCGAAAGAAGAGAGAAAGAAGACAAAGAAGAGAGAAAGAAGACAAAGAGAGAGAAGAAGTGACAGAAGAGAGAAAGAAGTGAGGAGCCGCGAAAACGCCGAATCCTTTCCTAGAACGCACACACACACACACACACACACCACACACACACGCACACACACACACACACACACACACACACACACACACACACACACACACACACACACATTTCATCATCATCATCATCATCATCATCATCATCATCATCATCAGTTCTTAAAAATAAAAGGAAAGAAAAAATGAAAGAAAGGCTGATTGCTGAAAGCGTATGTTTTGATTGCACAAATTGGAGCATTGTTACATACATTTGTTTTTTCTCCTAATAGTAATTCCTTTTCAAAAATGTCCTCTGCCGACAAAGATCAGACAACTCCTCCGCACGGCCCTGTCCAGCCAAACTACTTCTTCTTCTTCTTCTTCTTTCTCTTCTTCTTCTTCTTCTCTCTACCTCCCCTTTCTTGTCAGTTTATCTCTTCTCCTCCTCCCCTCCCTCTCTCTCTCTATCTCTCTCTATCTCTCTTTCTCCCTCCCTCCCTCTCTCTCTCCCCTCTCCCTCTCTCTCTCTCTCTCTTTCTCTCTCTCTCTCTCTCCCTCTCTCTCTCTCTCTCTCTCTCTCTCTCTCTCTGACAGGAAGAAAATAATGAAGGATATTTCAATCACTTTTTCAGCAAACGTCATTTTGTCCTGTATCATTCTATCGTTTCCTCTTTTTCTCCCTACGTTTTTCTGCCCCTTCCTATTTTCCCTACTTTTTTTTTTTTTTTTTTGGGGGGGGGGGGGGGGTGTTACTTTTTCGTAACTGTTCCTACTTTTGTTCACGTGTCTTACTCTTGGTATTCGATCTTGTCTTTATTTTGATGACTAGTTCAATGTCTTTCCCCGTTTCTTTCTGACCCTTTCCTGGCTCTGTCTACTTTTCTACATTTTTCCTATTTTGCATGTCTCTTCCTCTCTGTTCCTGTTCTCCGTACTGCTTCATATTTTCCTTACTTTTTTTTGCCCTGTTCTTACCTCCCCTTTCTTATGTTCTCTTTTTTTTTTCTATTTATTTTCCCCTGCGTTTTCTGTGTCAGATCTTTTCCTCGCCAGTGCCAAGGCAAAGGGGGCACAGCAGCCAACATCCGGGAGAGGCGGCAACTCTCCTTTGAGGGACACTGATGTGCAAATGACGGTGACGTCACAAAAGTCGAAAATGGCGGTGACGTCACATCAAGTTAGACCCTGGCGTGACGTCAGAGGAAAGTGAGAAGTGGCAGGAAAACCCAGGCTCTGACTGAAGACGGGTGGTGGGGGAGAAGAAGACAGGTGGTGGGGGGGGGGGAGTAATTAGACGGGCGGTTGGGTGCGGGGGGGGGGGGGGGGGGATTACAGGTGTAATCCAAGATCTGACCAGAGTCCCATGTCTTCCTCTCGCGGGGTGGCGGATCTGGGGAATGGGGGGAGGGGGGTGGGGGGGGGGGGGGGGGTGGGGGGGGGGGGGGGGGGGGGGGGGGGGGGGTGGGGGGTGGGGGGGGGTGGGGGGGGGCAAACAGGGGAAACCAAACTTGTGTGAGAAGGGAAGGCGGCAAACAGGGAACAACAACTTGTGACGGTTGTTGCACCGCCCACCTTTACCCCGCGCTGGTTAGCGAGTTGGGTGATTACTGCATGCTGCGTGGGGCCGTCGTCTTCTTTTCTTTCGTCGTCTTTAACAACAACCAGGCTTCATCCTTTCCTTCTTCATACCCACCCCCCCCCCCCTCCCCCCTTCTCTTTTTTTTTATTTTTATTTTGCTCGTCCCCTCTATTTTTCCCGTCCTCCCCTCCTGCTTCTCTCTCTCTCTCTCTCTCTCTCTCTCTCTCTCTCTCTCGTCTTTCTCTCTTTCTCTCTCTCAATCTCTCTCTCTGTCTCTCTCTCTCTGTCTGTCTGATCTCCTCTCTCTGTCTCTCTCTCTCTCTCTCTCTCTCTCTGTCTCTATCTCTCTTTCTGTATGTCTTTGTTTTCTCTCTCTCTTTTCTCTCTTTCTCTCTCTCTCAAACTCTCTGCCTCTCTCTCCTCTCTCTCTCTCTCTCTCTCTCTCTCTCTCTCTCTCCTCTCTCTTTCTGTTCTCTCTATCTCCTTCTCTTTCCGTCTGTGTGGTGTGTGTGTGTGTGTGTGTGTGTGTGTGTGTGTGTGTGTGTGTGTGTGTGTGTGTGTGTGTGTCCGTAGCCCTTAGAACAACACAGAAAGGCGGTAATCAGACAGGGTGGTTGTGATAGACACACTGCAACAGGAGATGCACAGAAGGACGGGGTGGGGGTGGGGAGGAGGAAATGACGAAAGGAGGAGGCTGAGGGGATGAAGGGGGGGGGGAGGGGTTGTTAAAGAGTGTGATATGGAAAGGAGGTCTTGGAGAGAGAGAGAGAGAGAGAGAGAGAGAGAGAGAGGAGAGATCTCGAGGAGAGAGAGAGAGAGAGAGAGAGAGGTGACACATGGTTATTGAGACTGTGACACCCGACATGGCAGGTGTGTGGTGCGTGGGGGGCGGGGGGGGGGAGGTGGGTTCTGCATCCGGAGTTCTGCGGAGAACAGCAGCGCTGCAAGACAGTCTGTGCTGTCCCCCTCCCTCCTCCTCCTCCCCAACTCCTCCACTCCTCCTCCCTCCTCCTCCCCCACCCTTCTCACCCTCGCCCTCCTCCGCCTCCTCTCCCCCTCCTCGCCTCCTCGCCCTCCCCCCTCCACACCCCCCCCACCTCCTCCCCCCTCCCCCTCCCCCTCCTCCACCTCCTGCACCTTCTCCTCCTCCACCTCTCCTCCTCCTCCTCCCCCTCCCCCTCTTCCCCCCTCCTCCTCCCCTCCTCCTCCTCCAGGTGCCGACTTGTGAGTAGTGACCCTCCCCCCCGAACCAATAATCAGTCTTCAGACCTGCTGTGGTCAGGGCTGTCAGGCTTGATCTCTGACTGCTGTCTGTACTGCACTGGTTTCCTCAGTGACTGCTGGCTGTACTGCACTGGTTTCCTCAGTGACTGCTGGCTGTACTGCACTGGTTTCCTCAGTGACTGCTGGCTGTACTGCACAGGTTTCCTCAGTGACTGCTGTCTGTACTGCACTGGTTTCCTCAGTGACTGCTGTCTGTACTGCTCTGGTTTGTTCAGTGACTGCTGTCTGTACTGCTCTGGTTTGTTCAGTGACTGCTGTCTGTACTGCTCTGGTTTCCTCAGTGACTGCTGTCTGTACTGCTCTGGTTTCATCAGTGACTGCTGTCTGTACTGCACTGGTTTCCTCAGTGACTGCTGGCTGTACTGCTCTGGTTCCATCAGTGACTGCTGGCTGTACTGCTCTGGTTTCCTCAGTGACTGCTGGCTGTACTGCACTGGTTTCCACAGTGACTGCTGTCTGTACTGCACTGTTTCCTCAGTGACTGCTGACTGTAGTAGGCCTCCGTTGGTTGTAGCTGACCATGGATAGAGTATATTGGACCTAAGGTTTACATCTCTCCGGGCTGTCCGCTCGCCCCGAGCAGCGTGGCCTGTGACTGTAGAGACCGATAGGAGAGTGGCCGTCTTTGTCACAATGGTCACATCTGTATGTTGACACTGGTTTGTTGGCTGTCATCCCTTTTGTGCGGGCTCGCTTTTCTGCTGCAGCAGCTGTCACTTTGTCTTCGCCCAATCTGCAGCTGTTTCTTGACAGTGCTTCTCCAGCTGTTGCTGTCTGCTGCGAGGTCCTCCCAGAACTCACTGTTGATGTCAAGCGCCTTCATGTCTCTTTTTCAGACGTCTTTGTATCTCAGCTGTGGATGGCCATGCTTCTCTGCCCTGTAGCAATCTCTGCATAGAGAATGTCCTCTGTATGCGACCATCCTCCATGCGACGAATATGGCCCAGCCAACGCAGCCGACGCTGTCTCAGCAGGGTATACATGGTAGGGAGGCCAACGCGAGACAGAACTTCTTTGTTGGTCACCCTGTCTTGCCAGGAGATGCCGAGTATACACCGGAGGCTTCTGATGTGAAAGAAATTGAGCCTTTTTCCTCCAAGCGAGCATGTGTGGTCCATGTCTCACTGCCAGGCGTTATACACACAGCCATCTTTGTTTTGTTGTCAGCTTGGGGTTTGTCCACACTGTTTGTGAAAGGCGAGCAAGTGCTGTGGCTGCCTTCCCGATCCTCTTGTCGATCTCAGCGTCAGGGAGAGGTTATCGGTGATGGTGGACCCAAGGTAAGTGAACTGATGGATGTCATCAAGGTCATAGTCATCAATGGTGATGGCTGGTGGTGACGGCGTGCCTTGACCCAGGATATTTGTCTTCTTTGGGCTGATGGTCAGACCAAAGTCTTTGCAGGCCTTAGAGAAGTGGTCCATCAGTAACTGCAGTTCCCGCTGGGTGTGGGTCACAACAGCGGCATCATCGGCAAACAGCATATCTCTGATGAGGGCTTCGTGGACCTTTGTCCTTGCTCTTACGGGGGCGAGACTGAAAACCTGCCATCTGATCTGGTCCGAACGTAGACCCCCCTCTTGCACTGTGCTGAATGCATGCCGACGAGAGCAAAGAAGATCCCAAAGAGGGTGGGGGCAAGGACACAGCCTTGTTTTGACACTGCTGCATATGTGGAGAGGCTTAGAGAGGCTGCCATTACACTGCACAGTCCCCTTCATGCTGGAGCGGAAGGACTCAGTTAAGCTGTGCAGTTTGGGAGGAGGGGGTGGGGGGCAGCCGATCTTTCGGAGAGCTTTGAAAAGACCATCTCTGCTGACGAGGTCGAAGGCGGCACTGTGATTCTGGGTGGACACGGTTACCCAGCCTCTGCAGGCGGTCCAGGAGGACCCGAGCGTAGACTTCGCCGACGATGCTAAGAAGAGAGGTGCCTCTGTAGTTATTGCAGTCGCACCTCTCCTTGTTTCTGTGCAGGGTGACAATTTGGGCATCTCTCGTGTCCTGGGGTGCCGCTCCCTCGTTCCAGCACTGACAGAGGATAGCGTGCAAGGGTGCTGAAGGGGAGTCTTGCAGTGTTTGTTGAGGTCTGGAGGAATGTAATTATTGCTAGGTGCCTTGCCTGGTGCCAGGCTGTCAATGGCCTTGCTGAGTTCGTCCACGGTCGGCTCTACGTCAAGCTCTTCAATGACTGGCGTGCACTTGATGGCATCAAGGGCTGGGGAGGTCACTGTGCTCTCTCTGGAGCAGAGGTCGGAGTAGTGCTCCACCCATCTCCCCATCTGCTGGCTGGGTCACTGATTACTTCCCCTGTGGAGGATTTGAGGGGGGCCGTGTTACGGCATACTTTGTCGCCCCTGCACACTTTGTCGCCGACGACAAAGTGTGCTGCACAGTTTGAGGTTCCAGCCATGAGAAATATCCACAAGTTTGCACACTTTGTCGCCCCTTGCACACTGTGTCGTCACTTTTCATATGTGACATTGCTGCACACTTTGTCGCCCCTCCAAAGAAGAAAACAGATCTGAAGTCAATCGTGCATATTGGATCTGGACTAATTGGTTTTTTAAGACCGTACTTTACAATCAAAATGGAAAATTCTCTCTCTTTCTGTGTGTAAGTGTGTGTGTGTGTGTGTGTGTGTGTGTGTGTGTGTGTGTGTGTGTGTGTGTGTGTGTGTGTGTGTTCGTCTACCTTACATTATGGAGTACGATGCGAGACCCAACACTGGGCTTGTGGAGCACCATGTCTTTATGGAGTACATTTTTCCGTTACTCCACAACGAGTACCTCATAATTAACTTCCAGATTCTATCACTTTTACACTCCTGTAAAAATCTCAAATACTCCATAACAACGGTGAAGCACTGTTGGTGTGCATCAGCTAAAGTGCGTAAATTTCTGACCTGGATTGCCTTAATAAATTTAGAGAGAGAGGGGGTAAATTACCGCCAAGGACACAGACAAAGCAGAGCAGAGGACAAGACTAAGTGCATTTCGGCCTCTTGGGTCTTCTTCAGGCGAAAACAAATAACATTTAGGACAGTGAAAACGAAGAACGAGAAACCACTTAACTTATCTTCTCATGTTCGCCACTTGATCAAAATGATCGAGTGGCGAACAGACGACATCGGGAAAAAAAAAGTACTCCATAATGTCAGGTAAAACAAGTGTGTGTGTGTGTGTGTGTGTGTGTGTGTGTGTGTGTGTGTGTGTGTGTGTGTGTGTGTAAAAGATATGTTCCCACGCTGCAGACGAAACAGCTGGGATGATCTTTCTCTAAAAACGCAGGACTATGTTTACTATGGGTCAAGGATGATGCCGACATTTTATTTTATTTGTTTATTTATCTATGTATTTATTTTTACAGAATAACCGTTACTAATGGTTATAACGGCCAACAACTGTTTTCCCTTCTTCACCAAGTATCTCAGAAACTACTTGACCGATTTTAAAGCGGTTTGGACGAATGTGTGTCAAATCGAGGCCTTCCTTCAGATAATGGGATATGATTAGGACAATTCGTTAATACCTGTTAAAAACCGTTGAAATATCAGGAAAACATATTTCACTATTTTCACGACAAAGTGATCGTTCCGAAAATTGGTCGGTATCATAAATACGGGTGAAGGCCGATGCCGACATTTTATTTTTCTATGATCTTCACCGGCTTCCGCCATAACGACCATAAATGTTTTTTTTTTTTTCTCTCTCTTTATGGAGAGTATCTTAGAATCTACTCGGCTGATTTTTAAGCGATTTTTGAGAGACTGTGGCAAAGCAAGGAGCTCTTGATACAAATGTGGACATGGGCCTATATTTGTGACCATTAGAAAACATTGCTATTGTCTTGTTTGCATCTTGTTATAATTATTTCCATTATTGTCGGTCTGTTCGCCTCTCTTTCATTAAGTGCCTATTTTAACCGATTTACAACAACCAAAAAAAAATCACATTTCGTGATTAATCTGAGTTTTCGTGTGTGCAGTGTTTGTGGTTAGCAAGAGTATGAGTGAAAAGATAATACGTATCAGGGCTGGGGGTAAAGAATAGGTGCTACTTTTCGCCCAAGTGTTTTAGTCTGGCACTTTGGCCTTTGACAGGCTTCCTGCAGTTCTTACGCCGCACGCCACTGGACAGTATTATGTTCGGACATCCAACTTGTCCATGTTGAATGCAGATATCGCAAAACTAGATTTAATGAAACTGGGAATGATGTAAAAGGTAATGTGAAAGGATATTTATAGGGCGCTTTACCTCGTGAGAGCCCAAAGCGCATATTACATGAAAAACATGATAAAATTACAATTCTAATTTAAAGCAAGCAAGCAAGCAAGCGCGCGCACACACACACACACACACACACACACACACACACACACACACACACACACACACACACACACACACACACAACACACCACACACACACCACACACACACACACACACACCGCCAAAAAAAAAATAATAATAATAATAATCACACAGACATACAGACAGGTGATCGCGTTCAACATCAGCAAACACGTGCACAGTGGTAAGTGAATATCATTAATCAGTCGAGGGAAAAGATGTGTCTTTAGGGAGGTTTTAAAAGTCTCTAAAGAGTCAGTGTTACGCAGAGAAGAAGGGAGACTATTCCATGTCTTTAGGGTTTTAAAAGTCTCTAAAGAGTCCGTGTTACGCAGAGAAGAAGGGAGACTATTCCATGTCTTTAGGGAAGTTTTCAAAGTCTCTAAAGAGTCCGTGTTACGCAGAGAAGAAGGGAGACTATTCCATAGAGCAGGTGCCTGGTAAGAGAAAGATCGTTGGCCTGAAGTTTTCAGGCGAGCGGAGGGAAGTCGAAGCAGACGAGAATCGGTGGATGAGCGTAAGTTGTGAGACGGAACATAGAGATGGAGGAGGTCAGAGAGGTTGGAGGGAGCAGATTATTCAGTGATTTGAAAACCAGGAGGAGAACTTTAAAGACAATGTGAGATTGAACTGGAAGCCAGTGTAAGGATGACAGAGTTGGTGATATGTGATCAGATCTAGAGGAGCGGGAGATCAGACGGGCGGCATTGTTCTGAACTTTTTGAAGTTTAGAGATGAGCGTTAAGGGACAACGGGCAAGGAGGGAGTTCCAATAGTCAAGCCGAGACAGGACGAAAGCACAGATTAGAGTGTTCAGGGCATTTTGAGTGAGGAAGCGGCGAACTGAACTAATTCTACGAAGTTCAAGGTAGCAGGATTTGCACACATTACAGATATGTTGTTTGAAAGAGAGCGTTTGGTCGAGTGTAACGCCGTGTGTGTGTGTGTGTGTGTGTGTGTGTGTGTGTGTGTGTGTGTGTGTGTGTGTGTGTGTGTGTGTGTCCTGTTTTTTTTTTTCTCCTCCCATTTCTCCTCGTTTGAGTCTGAGGTTCAACATGTTTGGTAAACTTGCTTGTTTTGTACTGTGTTTAAGTTAGACTACTTTTTTAACATTGCTTTTGTGTGTGTGTGTGTGTGTGTGTGTGTGTGTGTGTGTGTGTGTGTGTGTGTGTGTGTGTGTGTGTGTGTGTGTAACTTGTCATAAACTGTGTTGTTGTTGTTGTTGCTGAAGATAACCTACTAATGTGTTGCGCACTTTTTCATACCTGCTACACTCGACCTCAGGAATTCCAGCCGAAAACGACATCATTGTGTGTTGAAGATACAGAAACGAAAACGACATCATTGTTGTTGAAGATACAGAAACCCCTAAAAACACATTAAATTCCATCACCAACTTTCTGAAGAGAAGGCCAGTTTGGCCCATAGTAAGGATGACAAAAAAGGAGACGTAAATATTGGTCTGAATGACGTGGGAAATGACTGAATGTAGCACCAGCGGACAGTTTTCCGTCAACTCTACCCAGGTAGGCAGCCTGTGACGTGAAGGAGAGCATGAACTGGGAAGCGTTAGAGCCTGGTCTGAACGCTGATTGTAAGTACTGTCAAGAGTGATAACAACAGACGAGGTGAGCTAGACTCCCAGTCAGTCGTGTCAGCGTGCAGTCTCTGTGCTTTCTGGTCAAACCGCCCACGGTCTCTCTGTCCTGCGTGGATTGACATGGCTTGGCTGCTGCGCCCACGTGCTGGTGTCGATTGACTGGTCTCTCTGTCCTGCGTGGATTGACTCGGCATGGCTGCTGCGCCCACATGCTGGTGTCGATTGACTGGTGTCTGTGTCCTGCGTGGATTGACTCGGCTTGGCTGCTGCGCCCACGTGCTGGTGTCGATTGACTGGTGTCTCTGTCCTGCGTGGGACGACTGGTGTTGGCTTCCCTCTGATCTGAGGTGGAAAAAAAACAGCTTGCGTACGGACATCAAGCAGTGTGTGTGTGTGTGTGTGTGTGTGTGTGTGTGTGTGTGTGTGTGTGTGTGTGTGTGTGTGTGTGTGTGTGTGGTGTGTGTGTGTATGTGTGTGTGTGTGTGTGAGTGTGTGTGTGTGTGTGTGTGTGTGTGGTGTGTGTGTGCGTGCGCGCGCGCCTGTGTGTGTGCGTGCGTGCGTGCGTGCGTGTGTGTGTGTGTGTGTGTGTGTGTGTGTGTGTGTGTGTGTGTGTGTGTGTGTGTATGGTCCCAGAATCAGTCCAGAATTAACCCTTTTCAGATTGTCAGGAGAGATTGTAATAAACGGTTATCAGATGACTTTCCCTGCAATCCTCATGAAGAAAAGGCCTGTATCTAGGACAGCAGAAAGAAAGGGAAGGTGCAGAAACAGAATAATTACAAAGACGTCTTTGATATTTTTTTTCCCTCTTTCTCCAACAACCTATTTTTGTCCTGACACAAATCAAAAGCGAACGGATATAGGGCCAATTATAGAGACAGCAAGAGCTGATTTGACCGCACACAGACCATGGTAGAGATTGGATTTCCATCACTGTACGTTGGAATGTTACCTTCTGGACAGAAAACCAGCGTTCCTCTGTTGTCCGGTTCCTAAACAGTTTGCAGAGGAATATGAGTGCCAGCAAATGATTTTGATTTCTGACGAGCGAAGGTGCTCTCCTTATTGTCTCCCCTGAATCTCGAAACCGACCATTTTAAGGGATTTGTCAGGATGTTTGGTCTAACCAGAGTCAGAAGGGCAGGACAGTGCCCCCTACACTGTAAGGTGATTATTATTATTATTATCATCATTACATTATATTATTATTACTATTATATCATCATCACCATTATTATTATTATTATTGTTATTATTATGTTGTCATTATTATTATTATTGTCATAATTATTGTTATTGTTATTATTTAGGATGCTTTTTTACTATTATTGTTATCATTATAATACCTTATTAACTCTGGCACTGAAGACCACTTCAATCCCTGGCTTTCAAGTGGTGCTTCGCTCTGAGAATTAAGAATGTTTCTTGGTGATGCTGCGCAAGTCTGTTTTTGTACACTCCGAAAGCGCCAGACTTTGGTTTGTCGATTGTCATCCCTACCAGTTGGTTTTTGAAGAAACCTCCTGGAGTTTCTCTTTCCGCTTCGTCTCCTCTTTGCTGGTTCAGCTTTGCCGAAGCCACTGTGCTTTGCTGAGGCCACTGTGCTTTGCCGAGGGCACTGTGCTTTGCCGAAGGCACTGTGCTTTACCCAGAGCGCTGTGCTTTGTCCAGGGCATTGTGCTTCGCCTTGCTGCTCTTCCCACAACTTCTTTGGCTCTTCTGTTCTAATTTTAGACAGCCTTCGTATATTCTCCTGAGTCCATACTTTTCCCTCAGGATGCTGTCTAGCTGTCGTCTGGATTTTTGAGGAGGCTTTTTCCAACTCTGTTTTGCTCCTCAGTGTCCATACAATCTCCATATATCAGTTTCCTCCTTCCTTTCTATGGTTGACCTCAAGTCTTCCGGGTGACCTATCTTTTGACCCTCTCTTCCATGCACCTCTTCATTAGTGATGCGATCAGGGAGGATGGAGGCTACAACAGACCTCATCATCAAGATGGCTTCAAACAGACCTCATCATCAAGATGACTTCAAACAGACCTCATCATCAAGATGGCTTCAAACAGACCTCCTCATCAAGATGACTTCAAACAGACCTCATCATCAAGATGACTTCAAAGAGATGTCATCATCAAGATGACTTCAAGCAGACCTCATCATCAAGATGACTTCAAACAGACCTCCTCATGAAGATGACTTCAAACAGACCTCATCATTAAGATGACTTCAAACAGACCTCATCATCAAGATGACTTGACTTCAAACAGCTGGTTCTGCCGTTGACACTGTGAGTCGTCGGGACAGACACTGGCAGGTCGAGCCTCCTTTTTCATGTTTGTTCACCGTTGACTGCTTGCTGTCTGCTTTCTCAAAATCACCACTCTCCTATTGCTATTGCTGTCTGTATTCTCAATATCACCACTCTCCTATTGCTATTGATTTCTGCTTTCTCAATATCACCACTCTCCTATTGCTATTGCTGTCTGCATTCTCACTATCACAATCTCCTATCGATATTCCTGCCTGCATTCTCAATATCACCAGTCTCCTGTTGATGTTTGCTGTCGGCATTAAACGCCAGCAGCACGTTAGAACCAAATGAAAATCCCTGAGCTGGGTTGCTTTCAGGTATTCCTGGGAGACGCCAGTGGTGGACATTCTGGGCGAGGACTTTGAGCTGGCCAACGAGCAGCTGACCCGACAGGCGACCCTCAAGGACCTGCTGACTCACCGAACAGGGCTGGACACCACCAACCTGCCCTTCTACGCCGGCTCCACCATGACCAGTGCACAGTTCGCCAAGTGAGTTCATCACGGGCTTGGAGGGGAGGTCGACGACCTGTCCTGTGTGCACTGTGTCTCGGCTCGGTGGTCCTTTTCTTCTCCTTTGTCTTTTCACCTCCATTCTCTTTCTGTCTTCTGGTCCTTTTTTCTCCTTTGTCTCTCCTCCATCCTCTTTCTACTGTCGTCTGGTCCTGTTTTTTCTCCTTTGTCTCTTCTCCTCCATTCTCTTTCTACTGTCGTCTGGTCCTGTTTTTTTTTTTTACTCCTTTGTCTCTTCTCCTCCATTCTCTTTTTCTACTGTCTTCTGGTCCTGTTTTTTCTCCTTTGTCTCTTCTTCTCCATTCTCTTTCTACTGTCTTCTGGTCCTGTTTTTTTTTACTCCTTTGTCTCTTCTCCTCCATTCTCTTTCTACTGTCTTCTGGTATTTTTTCTCCTTTGTCTCTTCTCCTCCATTCTCTTTCTAGTGTCTTCTGGTCCTCTCTTTTGCTTTATCCCACCTCTCATTTTAGCTCTTTATTTTGCCTCTCTCTTCCTTTAACTGGCATCCGCTCTCTATCATCAGTTCTCTCTCTCTCTCTCTCTCTCTCTCTCTCTCTCTCTCTCTCTCTCTCTCTCTCTCTCTCTCTCTCTCTCTCTCTCTCTCTCTCCCCCCCCCCCCCCCCCCCCCCCCCCCCCCCCCCAAATGAGCAACCTAGTTGCCCGTGGCAAGAGCACATCAAGCGGTGTTAGTTCCTGTCAGGGCAGATTCATGACAACCTACACCTCGTGCGCACATTTCTCACCGAAAACGGTCCTTCCAAGGACTAGCGTACGTTTCGTGTACCTGTTGTTGAAGGTCGTCTCCAAGGCATGGGAGACCACTGTGGCTAGGGATCACACCACAGCATGTCAGAAAGGGTACTGTCGTCCCCATGGCTGATGACGTGTTACACTGTGCGGCTGTAATCCACGTCATGCCTTTGGAACATCATAATTGTACTCTGTATTAGTTATTCGTCTAGGAAGATTTTTTCTAGTGTGGGGTTTTGTTGTTGTTGTTGTTGCTGTTGTAAGTTGTTTGAGTTTCATTTCTTGTGTGTGTGTGTGTGTGTGTGTGTGTGTGTGTGTGTGTGTGTGTGTGTGTGTGTGTGTGTGTGTCTGTCTGTCTGTCTGTCTGTCTGTGTCTGTTTGTCTGTCTGTCTGTCTGTCTGTAGGGGAGGAAGGGGGATTGAGCCTTATGATTTTTAAAGCATGCTCTTCCTGCTATGTTTTTTTTCCTGTTTTGTGCCATCTAAATAAATACAGTCTGTACATGGTCGGTAAGTGTACATTCCACTTCTTTACAATCCACATTTCCCCAACTACCACAGACACGGGAAAGTCTTAACTCCAATTCTATACAATCCACATTTGCCAACTACCACAGACACGGGAAAGTCTTAATTCCATTTCTATATAATCCACATTTGCCAACTACCACATGCACGGGAAAGTCTGAACTCCATTTCTATACAATCCACATTTGCCAGCTACCACAGACACGGGGCAGTGCCCTTATAGTCCAGGAAGCAGTGTCGCTCCATGCGTCCCTCAAGGCACCACTCCACACCCTCTCCTCATTCCCCTGCCTCCCCATTCTCTTCCTACAGACGAGTCCGATACCTCCCGACCAAAAAACTGTTCCGGGACGAGTTTGACTACAACAACTGGATGTACGGGCTGGCGGGCCACATGACGGAGGTGGTGTGAGTGGGCCCCTGGGAGGAGGTCCTGCAGGCTCGTCTGCTGCAGCCCCTGAACATGAGCGACACGGGCGTGCTGGGGAAGACTGTGACGGTGCTGGACGAGCGGGTGGCCAAGCCTTACGTCCTGCTGGGGGGAGAGACGGTGTCTTCGGATCCGGCCATTACAGGTGTGTAGCCACCAACAACACCTTAGGGGGTGAACACACACAGAGCGAACAAGGGGGTGACGCCGTGTTCCAAAAGCACCATGCTGTGTCTGGATGGCCCGTCCCGATTTGGCGCATAGAAAGCTTTTGTCACGATGAATTCAAAAAACAGCACAGTGCAATACAACACTACACAACACAAACACACACAACACACACACACAACAACACAACACAACACAACACAATACCATTCGACTGTAGCTACTGTGTTACACAGAGAAACCTTTTATAGCGATTGATTCAGAAACAGTGCACTACAACACAATACAACACAGTGCACTACAACACAGTACAGCGCAGTACAACACAGTACAGCACAGTACAACACCATTAGACACTGGCTGTCGTGTTACACAGACAAACCTTTCGTCATGAAGAATTCAGAAACATTACAACACAGTGCAACAGAGTACAATACAATACGGCGCAGTAAAACACAGTGCAGCACAGTACAACACCGTACAACACGGTACAATACAATACAACACAGTACTGCACATTACAACACAGTGCGGCACAGCATAACACAGCACAGCACAGTACAACATAGTACAACACAGTATAGCACAGTACAACACAGCACAGCACAGTACAGCACGTAGTACAACGGTACGTCACAGTACAACAGTACGTCACAGTACAACACAGCACAGTACAGCACAGTACAACACAGTACAACACAGCACAACACGGTACAACACAGTACAACACGGTACAGCACAGGACAACACAGTACAGCACAGTACAACACAGTACAACACAGCACAACACGGTACAACACAGTACAACACGCTACAGCACAGGACAACACAGTACAGCACAGTACAAGACAGTACAACACACAGCACAAGACGGTACAACACAGTACAACACGCTACAGCACAGGACAACACAGTACAGCACAGTACAACACAGTACAACACAGCACAACACGGTACAACACAGTACAACACGCTACAGCACAGTACACACACAGCACAGCACAGTGCAGCACCATCAGACACTGGCTGTGGTGTTGCAGCATCAACCCCCATGAAGCGGCCGGCGCCATCGCTTCCTCTGCAGACGACATGGCAAAATGGCTGCTGCTTCACATCAACAGGGGGTGGTCGGAGACGGGCGGTCACGTGTCAACGAAACGCGCATGCGCGAGATGAAGAGCGCTCACGTGAGCCTGTCGCAGGGTTTCCGTGCCCACGTCAACATCTTGAAACCTCTGTACCCTGTGACCTACCTGTCAGAGGGCTATGGCTACGGCTGGATGACCGCCACTTACAGAGGTGAGTTCCCCGTGACCTACCTGTCAGAGGGCTATGGTTACGGCTGGATGACCGGCACTTACAGAGGTGAGTTCCCCGTGACCTACCTATCAGAGAGCTATGGTTACGGCTGGATGACCGCCACTTACAGAGGTGAGTTCTGTCATAGGGCTATGGCTACGGCTGGATGACCGCCACTTACAGAGGTGAGTTCTGTCAGAGGGCTATGGCTATGGCTGCATGACCGCCACTTACAGAGGTGAGTTCCCCGTGACCTACCTGTCAGACAGCTATGGTTACGGCTGGATGACCGCCACTTACAGAGGTGAGTTCTGTCAGAGGGCTATGGCTACGGCTGCATGACCGCCACTTACAGAGGTGAGTTCCCCGTTACCTACCTGTCAGAGGGCTATGGTTACGGCTGGATGACCGCCACTTACAGAGGTGAGTTCCCCGTGACCTACCTGTCAGAGGGCTATGGTTACGGCTGCATGACCGCCACTTACAGAGGTGAGTTCTGTCAGAGGGCTATGGGCTACGGCTGCATGACCGCCACTTACAGAGGTGAGTTCTGTCAGAGGGCTATGGCTACGGCTGCATGACCGCCACTTACAGAGGTGAGTTTCCCCGTGACCTACCTGTCAGAGGGCTATGGTTACGGCTGGATGACCGCCACTTACAGAGGTGAGTTCTGTCAGAGGGCTATGGCTACGGCTGGATGACCGCCACTTACAGAGGTGAGTTCCCCGTGACCTACCTGTCAGAGGGCTATGGTTACGGCTGGATGACCGCCACTTACAGAGGTGAGTTCTGTCAGAGGGCTATGGCTACGGCTGCATGACCGCCACTTACAGAGGTGAGTTCTGTCCAGAGGGCTATGGCTACGGCTGGATGACCGCCACTTACAGAGGTGAGTTCCCCGTGACCTACCTGTCAGAGGGCTATGGTTACGGCTGGATGACCGCCACTTACAGAGGTGAGTTCTGTCAGAGAGCTATGGTTACGGCTGCATGACCGCCACTTACAGAGGTGAGTTCCCCGTGACCTACCTGTCAGAGAGCTATGGTTACGGCTGCATGACCGCCACTTACAGAGGTGAGTTCCCCGTGACCTACCTGTCAGAGGGCTATGGTTACGGCTGGATGACCGCCACTTACAGAGGTGAGTTCCCCGTGACCTACCTGTCAGAGGGCTATGGTTACGGCTGCATGACCGCCACTTACAGAGGTGAGTTCTGTCAGAGGGCTATGGCTACGGCTGCATGACCGCCACTTACAGAGGTGAGTTCTGTCAGAGAGCTATGGTTACGGCTGCATGACCGCCACTTACAGAGGTTAGTTCTGTCAGAGGGCTATGGCTACGCTGTATGACCGCCACTTACAGAGGTGAGTTCTGTCAGAGGGCTATGGTTACGGCTGGATGACCGCCACTTACAGAGGTGAGTTCCCCGTGACCTACCTGTCAGACAGCTATGGTTACGGCTGGATGACCGCCACTTACAGAGGTGAGTTCTGTCAGAGGGCTATGGCTACGGGCTGCATGACCGCCACTTACAGAGGTGAGTTCCCCGTGACCTACCTGTCAGAGGGCTATGGTTACGGCTGGATGACCGCCACTTACAGAGGTGAGTTCCCCGTGACCTACCTGTCAGAGGGCTATGGTTACGGCTGGATGACCGCCACTTACAGAGGTGAGTTCTGTCAGAGGGCTATGGTTACGGCTGGATGACCGCCACTTACAGAGGTGAGTTCTGTCAGGGCTATGGCTACGGCTGCATGACCGCCACTTACAGAGGTGAGTTCCCCGTGACCTACCTGTCAGAGAGCTATGGTTACGGCTGGATGACCGCCACTTACAGAGGTGAGTTCTGTCAGAGGGCTATGGCTACGGCTGCATGACCGCCACTTACAGAGGTGAGTTCCCCGTGACCTACCTGTCAGAGGGCTATGGTTACGGCTGGATGACCGCCACTTACAGAGGTGAGTTCTGTCAGAGGGCTATGGCTACGGCTGCATGACCGCCACTTACAGAGGTGAGTTCTGTCAGAGGGCTATGGCTACGGCTGGATGACCGCCACTTACAGAGGTGAGTTCCCCGTGACCTACCTGTCAGAGGGCTATGGTTACGGCTGGATGACCGCCACTTACAGAGGTGAGTTCTGTCAGAGAGCTATGGTTACGGCTGCATGACCGCCACTTACAGAGGTGAGTTCCCCGTGACCTACCTGTCAGAGAGCTATGGTTACGGCTGCATGACCGCCACTTACAGAGGTGAGTTCCCCGTGACCTACCTGTCAGAGGGCTATGGTTACGGCTGGATGACCGCCACTTACAGAGGTGAGTTCCCCGTGACCTACCTGTCAGAGGGCTATGGTTACGGCTGCATGACCGCCACTTACAGAGGTGAGTTCTCTGTCAGAGGGCTATGGCTACGGCTGGATGACCGCCACTTACAGAGGTGAGTTCTGTCAGAGAGCTATGGTTACGGCTGGATGACCGCCACTTACAGAGGTTAGTTCTGTCAGAGGGCTATGGCTACGGCTGTATGACCGCCACTTACAGAGGTGAGTTCTGTCAGAGGGCTATGGTTACGGCTGGATGACCGCCACTTACAGAGGTGAGTTCCCCGTGACCTACCTGTCAGACAGCTATGGTTACGGCTGGATGACCGCCACTTACAGAGGTGAGTTCTGTCAGAGGGCTATGGCTACGGCTGCATGACCGCCACTTACAGAGGTGAGTTCCCCGTGACCTACCTGTCAGAGGGCTATGGTTACGGCTGGATGACCGCCACTTACAGAGGTGAGTTCCCCGTGACCTACCTGTCAGAGGGCTATGGTTACGGCTGGATGACCGCCACTTACAGAGGTGAGTTCTGTCAGAGGGCTATGGTTACGGCTGGATGACCGCCACTTACAGAGGTGAGTTCTGTCAGAGGGCTATGGCTACGGCTGCATGACCGCCACTTACAGAGGTGAGTTCCCCGTGACCTACCTGTCAGAGAGCTATGGTTACGGCTGGATGACCGCCACTTACAGAGGTGAGTTCTGTCAGAGGGCTATGGCTACGGCTGCATGACCGCCACTTACAGAGGTGAGTTCCCGTGACCTACCTGTCAGAGGGCTATGGTTACGGCTGGATGACCGCCACTTACAGAGGTGAGTTCCCCGTGACCTACCTGTCAGAGGGCTATGGTTACGGCTGGATGACCGCCACTTACAGAGGTGAGTTCTGTCAGAGGGCTATGGCTACGGCTGCATGACCGCCACTTACAGAGGTGAGTTCCCCGTGACCTACCTGTCAGAGGGCTATGGTTACGGCTGCATGACCGCCACTTACAGAGGTGAGTTCTGTCAGAGGGCTATGGCTACGGCTGCATGACCGCCACTTACAGAGGTGAGTTCTGTCAGAGGGCTATGGCTACGGCTGCATGACCGCCACTTACAGAGGTGAGTTCTGTCAGAGGGCTATGGCTACGGCTGCATGACCGCCACTTACAGAGATGAGTTCTGTCAGAGGGCTATGGCTACGGCTGCATGACCGCCACTTACAGAGGTGAGTTCCCCGTGACCTACCTGTCAGAGGGCTATGGGTTACGGCTGATGACCGCCACTTACAGAAGTGAGTTCTGTCAGAGGGCTATGGCTATGGCTGGATGACCGCCACTTACAGAGGTGAGTTCCCCCCGTGACCCACCTGTCAGAGGGCTATGGTTACGGCTGGATGACCGCCACTTACAGAGGTGAGTTCTGTCAGAGGGCTATGGTTACGGCTGCATGACCGCCACTTACAGAGGTGAGTTCTGTCAGAGGGCTATGGCTACGGCTGCATGACCGCCACTTACAGAGGTGAGTTCCCCGTGACCTACCTGTCAGAGGGCTATGGTTACGGCTGGATGACCGCCACTTACAGAGGTGAGTTCTGTCAGAGAGCTATGGTTACGGCTGCATGACCGCCACTTACAGAGGTGAGTTCCCCGTGACCTACCTGTCAGAGAGCTATGGTTACGGCTGCATGACCGCCACTTACAGAGGTGAGTTCCCCGTGACCTACCTGTCAGAGGGCTATGGTTACGGCTGGATGACCGCCACTTACAGAGGTGAGTTCCCCGTGACCTACCTGTCAGAGGGCTATGGTTACGGCTGGATGACCGCCACTTACAGAGGTGAGTTTCTGTCAGAGGGCTATGGCTACGGCTGGATGACCGCCACTTACAGAGGTGAGTTCTGTCAGAGAGCTATGGTTACGGCTGGATGACCGCCACTTACAGAGGTGAGTTCTGTCAGAGGGCTATGGCTACGGCTGGATGACCGCCACTTACAGAGGTGAGTTCCCCGTGACCTACCTGTCAGACAGCTATGGTTACGGCTGGATGACCGCCACTTACAGAGGTGAGTTCTGTCAGAGGGCTATGGCTACGGCTGGATGACCGCCACTTACAGAGGTGAGTTCCCCGTGACCTACCTGTCAGAGGGCTATGGTACGGCTGGATGACCGCCACTTACAGAGGTGAGTTTCCCCGTGACCTACCTGTCAGAGGGCTATGGTTACGGCTGGATGACCGCCACTTACAGAGGTGAGTTCCCCGTGACCTACCTGTCAGAGAGCTATGGTTACGGCTGGATGACCGCCACTTACAGAGGTGAGTTCTGTCAGAGGGCTATGGTTACGGCTGGATGACCGCCACTTACAGAGGTGAGTTCTGTCAGAGGGCTATGGCTACGGCTGCATGACCGCCACTTACAGAGGTGAGTTCCCCGTGACCTACCTGTCAGAGAGCTATGGTTATGGCTGGATGACCGCCACTTACAGAGGTGAGTTCTGTCAGAGGGCTATGGCTACGGCTGCATGACCCGCACTTACAGAGGTGAGTTGTGTCAGAGAGCTATGGTTACGGCTGGATGACCGCCACTTACAGAGGTGAGTTCCCCGTGACCTACCTGTCAGAGGGCTCAGCCATACTGATTCTAAAGCTTATCTATAGATGTCAGCCATACTGATTCTAAAGCTTATCTATAGATGTCAGCCTACTGATTCTAAAGCTTATCTATAGATGTCAGCCATACTGATTCTAAAGCATATATATAAATGTCAGCCTACTGATTCTAAAGCTTATCTATAGATGTCAGCCTACTGATTCTAAAACTTATCTATAGATGTCAGCCTACTGATTCTAAAGCTTATCTATAGATGTCAGCCTACTGATTCTAAGGCTTATCTATAGATGTCAGCCTACTGATTCTAAAGCTTATCTATAGATGTCAGCCTACTGATTCTAAAGCTTATCTATAGATGTCAGCCTACTGATTCTAAGGCTTATCTATAGATGTCAGCCTACTGATTCTAAAGCTTATCTATAGATGTCAGCCTACTGATTCTAAAGCTTATCTATAGATGTCAGCCACACTGATTCTAAAGCTTATCTATAGATGTCAGCCATAATGATTCTAAAGCTTATCTATGGATGTCAGCCATACTGATTCTAAAGCTTATCTATAGATGTCAGCCTGCTGATTCTAAGGCTTATCTATAGATGTCAGTCATACTGATTCTAAAGCTTATCTATAGATGTCAGCCTATTGATTCTAAGGCTTATCTACAGATGTCAGCCTACTGATTCCAAGCTTTATCTATAGATGTCAGCCTACTGATTCTAAAGCTTATCTATAGATGTCAGCCTACTGATTTTAAGGCTTATCTATAGATGTCAGCCATACTGATTCTAAAGCTATATATATATAAATGTCAGCCATACTGATTCTAAAGCATATCTATAGATGTCAGCCTACTGATTCTAAAGCTTATCTATAGATGTCAGCCATACTGATTCTAAAGCTTATCTATAAATGTCAGTCATACTGATTTTAAAGCTTATCTAAAGATGTCAGCCTACTGATTCTAAAGCTTATCTGTAGATGTAAGCCATACTGATTCTAAAGCTTATCTATAGATGTCAGCCACACTGATTCTAAAGCATATCTGTAGATGTCAGCCATACTGATTCTAAAGCTTAATTTTCTATAGATGTCAGCCTACTGATTTCTAAAGCTTATCTATAGATGTCAGCCATACTGATTTTAAAGCATATCTATAGATGTCAGCCTACTGATTCTAAAGCTTATCTATAGATGTCAGCCTACTGATTCTAAAGCTTATCTATAAATGTCAGCCATACTGATTCTAAAGCTTATCTATAAATGTCAGT
>JADBJO010006622.1:0-7500 GCA_016801955.1 Conus betulinus
GTACCGGATCACGTAATTGATGAAGTGAATAGATTACTATATAGATTTTTGTGGAGGGAAAAAAGACTGCAACAAAAAAGCTTTTGAAAAAGTTAAAAGAATTGTACTGTGTACCCAAACAGAAAAGGGAGGGATTAAAATGATAGATTTAAAAGAATTTCAAACTGCATTTGCTACAATGGGCTGTCAAACTAAGCTCAAACAGCGACACAGATAACGCCACAAATAATACCAAATGGTGGCTAGTAGCCAGAAACATATTTTCTGCGTTGGGAAAAAGTGTGTATGTTTTTTTATGCAACAGTAAAATGTACACAATTTAAGGATTTGAACTTATCAAGTCACATTTTTGGAACTTGGTTTTACGTGCTTGGTTAAATAGCAACAACCATTTAGAGTTGCCTGTGTCTCATGTGATTTGGAACAACAGTGCGATAAAGTATCAAGGAAACGTCTTTTTTTTTAAACACTGGATTAATAAAAACATACTAAGCGTAGGCGATATGTTGACAAACAACTATGCGCTGAAATCTTTTGATGAAATAATCGATGTAGTGGGAAATTCACCTGTCGTATCTTAGAATATAATGTTGTTTGCAGTGCTATAAACAGTTTTATGCGTGTTCAGCATTATTTGGGTCTACAGTTATCTGATAATAGTGCTCACCTCAACTCTCCTGTGTTTTGTGGCAAACGTTTGTCAACCGTTAGAGAGTTTCGAAAACACTACTAGTAGATATAGATATAGTCAGCCTTGTGCGGTAGGTTTTTGGAAGAGAGTATTTGACTTTGACATCACACCACAAATATGGAATGTCGCTACACGTGCAACAAAAAAGAAACAAGGCTTCGTCTTTTACAGTGGAAAATTTTGCATAATATTTATCCGACTAACATCATGCTGTATAAGATGAAAGTCAGAGATGACAACAAATGTTCATATTGTAGAGATATTGTTGACGTGATCGAACATTTTTTCTTTGAGTGCCCTACTGTCTTAGCATTTTGGAGAAAGGTTGAGAATTATATTCTTATTAATCTTGACGTTCATGTGAAGTTCGACGTCTTAAAAGTGATATTTGGTATTACTGACCGGAACATTAGAAAAAAACAACACTAAATAAACTTAATCACATAATATTGATTGGAAAAATGTGTGTGAGCATTTTCAAAAAAAAACGAATGCTTCGATGTCCATCTGTACAATATTCGAAGCACATATGTCACTACGTAACAGATTTATATTCAAATGACATCAGTCAATAAAAATTAGTTTAACCAGTTGTAGGGAGATTCATTCATAGCCTCACCCCCTCCCACACTCTGCGGGCGCACTAGCACTTACGTTAGCTCATTACACATCCCCGCGCGCGAACGCACACATTGATGCTTTTGTTGTCTTGCTTTTGGTCTTTCCTCATGACTTCCTTGTAGACCTTTTTTTTTTTTCTCTACAGGGGCGTCTTTGTAGGGGAAGAGGCTACTCGTGAGACTACTTAAAATTCTCGCCCCCCCCCCCCCCCCCCGCCCCCCCCCCCCCCCCCCCCCCCCCTTCCCCTTCCCCAATCCTCCCCATTCTTTTTCTCCCTTTCTCGGTGTGTGCACTCCCTGCAGCGCGCTTGCCTTTTTTTCTTTTTTTTTTTTTTTTTTTTTTTCCCCTCGCCTTTCAGTACATGGACAACTGTGTGGGGATGTACGGATCATCTGCTGGAGGAGGGGGGGGGGGGGGGGGGGGGGGAGATGGGTGGAGTCTAACCTCATTGGTATCGACTGCACACACACACACACACACACACACACACACACACACACACACACAATATCTACATTTGTAGCTGTCCTATATTGTATAATGCAGAACACACTTGTGGTGTCTTTAATTCTACAAGTATATGTGTTCTACGTTGTATTGTATCATATCATACTTTATTACGCTGTGCTGTATTTGATTGCTTTGTACTGCATTGCATTGTTTGTACTAATTGTATTGTATTGCATGTGTTAAAAAAAAAAAACCTATTTGTGATGCGGAAAAAAAGTGAGAATGAAAGAACCAAGCAAGCAATAGGTGTTGTAACAAAAAAAGAGGAAAAAAAAAGAGACCGCCAAAAAAAAAAAAAAAAAAAAAAAAAAAAAGAGGGGAAAAAAATCAGAACAAAAAGCAAAACAAAAACAAAAAAAAAAACAACAGCAACAAAAAAGGCGGGGGAAAGTGGTGGGAAAAAAAAAGGTCTGTCAGTCACCTCGTCACACTCAGTCTATACAAATGTTAGCCAACCAACCAGCCAACCAACCAGTCAAAGAAACAAATAAAAGAAGAACCCCCACCCCCCCAAAAAAAAAAAAAAAAAAAAAAATCTATTAAAGTCGTAGCCATGAGACCCTCTTCTTGAAATTAACTCATTTTAGTCGTAAATGCATGAATCCATCGGCTTTAAACCATGCGCAGTTTGGTCTCGAAACTTAGCATACGTGGTTTAGCGTATATGGACTGTATGAATGACTTAAACTGGTAAAATGTTTAACAACTTACAGCCCTATCAATCCAGTACCCCAAAGTAGCTCTACTACACACGGAGAGTTTTCCCAGCTGTTTGCAGCTCGGGGATAGCTGGCGATGAAAGGGTTAACGTTTCTTTTCTTTTCTTTTTTTCTTTTTTTTTTCACTATATCTCCCCCCCCCCCCCCCCCCACCCCCACCCCTCCCCACACAGCCTCACAGTCATCAAGTCAACCAGAGTCAGAAGCCACGAGGGAGGAACAATGTGTGTTGGAGACTGGCGATTGTGCGTTCAAAACCCCCGGGCAGGAAATACCCGGTATGCGGCGACTGTACCCGCTACGTTCAATGCCCTGCCCTGCCCGCAGAGATGATGGAAGCGACTGAGTTGGGTACACCTGCGGGCACCCTGTCGTCCTGTATGGAGGGGTTGTTGTTTGATCCCCAGGCCGAGGCCTGTGTTGGCAGAGATGACGTGATTTGCGGACATGCGCAGCGCCAAAGAAGAGAAGCCCGGGAGATGACAGCACAGCAGTCCTCTGTAGACCAAGGTCCCCCGGATATCCTCATGATGCCCACTCCGCCAGCTGTATCAGGCCTTCCTACCCTGGAGAACGCCACAGCCTTCTGCTCCCAGGCCACCTTCGTGTGTGAGCAGGGCTCGGTGTGGGTAGGGGACCCCTCCCAGTCCGTGCATTACGACCCCCAGACTAACACCTGGTCAGCACCTAATGGACAGTGTCAGCCGCTGAGACCAACAGACGAGGTACCGTCCATGACCTACCCGGTTCCGCCCCCAGAGGAAGGTTGTCCCTTCGGCATCTGTCTCCGTCTGCAGCCCTCGGCAGCTGAGGCTTCCAATGTCCACATCACTGTGCCGCAGTATCGTGGTGTCCTTCCTGGTGGGCGGGGGACGCCCCTTCTGCGCTTCTCCCTCAACTACACCTGCAACACCACGGTGCTGAGCTCGGTGTTTGACGGCCGTGAGCTGTACCACCTCTACCTGAACGCCGACCCCACCCGCTTCCTCGGCCTCTCCTCCACCTTTCACCTCAACGTCCTGCGAGTAGCCGCGCTGGAGAGCGAGTACGTGATCACGGACGGCGAGGTGACTTTCCAGGGGACGGTGGAGGAGTGGCCGAACACCCCTTTCTCCCTGGACGCCGTAGACACCCTGACCGTCACAGGGGACGCTCACGTCATCATGGTCAACACCAGGTGTGCGGCCTGATGATCGTCATCACCCTTTTTTTTTTTTTGTTTGTTTTTTCTTTTTTTTTTTTGTTTTCATTTTTTTTTTTTATCCCTTTTGTTGCGTGGTCTCCATTGCTGCTGATGCTGCTGCTGTTGTTGAATTAAACAGATGGTCTGGACAAAAAAAAAAAAAAAAAAAAAAAAGACATTCACACACACACACACACACACACACACACACACACACACACACACACACACACACACACACAAATGCACGCACGCTTTCAAACACGCCGCTATGCCTTTCTGTCCATCTATTTATCAACCTATCTATCTGTGTATCTATCTGTCAATGTATCTATCTATCTATCTATCTACACACATACATGCATCCAACCGTCCAACCGTCGAGTCATCCATCCATCATCCATCTTTCTACCTATCTATCTCATCTATCTGTCTATCTATACATACATACATACCTGCATGCAGACATACATCCATAAATATAGGCATACATGCATACATACATACATACATACATACATATATACATACATACATACATACATATGTACGTGTACATGTGTTGCCGTCAACCAACAGGTTGTTTAATAACCATGTACATCTCTTAGTGAGTGACACAGGTGTATTTACGTGGGGTGTGTATAAACCAATTTTTTTTCCTCTTTCAACTGACTGAAACTGAGCACCCAGCGGGAGATATAAATGTTTAGTAACTGCAATGTACGCTGCTATCGGGGGAACATCTCAAAAGTTCAGAACAGATTGTGACGGACCGTTTCCCGTCCGGTCACAAATGTTCATGCAACCGTGCTAACCGGAAGGTAGTCCTCCGGAAGCCGGTTGAAAAGTTTACCTGACTGCTACTCACCTGCGTACCAATAAGCCGGGTGAGCTGAACCGGTTAGGCAGTCTCTGCAGTGATTCCGGCTCCGCAGCATTCCAGAAGGCCGAAGAGGGACTCAGCTGATTTTTGTGGCAGTCAGGTATTTATCATTCAATATTTATTTGTTAGCAAACCGAAACCGTATTCCCGTTTAGGAGCGACTGAAACTTCCTCAGCGCACTTGTGAAGGTTTGGTTTAGAAAAGGAAGGTATTTGCTGTGTTCTGTTGTCCTATGACTGGATAGGGTAACAAAACGAAATGCTGTCGGAAAACATGAAGTGATTGTTAAAGGAAGTGGTCTTCAGAAACAAAAAAAGATTTTGTTTATTCTGTGACTTAATTATTGTGTATGAACTTCATGATGAAAAAAGGTTTGATGTGGTTTGCGAGAAGAGGGAAAGTTTTGATGCTATGGATAATAAGCCCCCAGAGTGAGCGACAGAGACTTGATATATGTATGTTTTGGTTTTGATGTGGATGAGCATTTAATTCACTCTTGATATGATATTGAATAGTTGTATGTTGGTAAACAAGAGTGTGTGGAAATCTTTCCTTTACATGTATTGAAGTAGTTGAATCTTTTGAAAAAAAATATTCTTTTTAAAATCTGGTGATTGTATGAATTGAAATAACATTCTTGTTATTATACAAGAAAAGAAATGAACATTTGTGACATGGCGAAAGACATTTATAGTTTGATGAAAAGTATCATTAAGTGTGTGTAATGAATTGTTTTCGTGGTTTATTGAAGAGGGTCTAAGTGGGAATCTTTCCCCAGTTTGGAAAACTAGACTCTGAAAGGTTTATATTGAAGTCCTTTACTGTGCAGTGCTATGATTCCGGAAAAGGAAATGATGTTATTATTCCGGAAAAAGGAATATTGCAGTATTTGATGTTTGTCTCAAGTTCTAGTGGAATATGATGTGGCTAATGAATATGAATATAGTCGTGATTGCAATGAGTAGTAGCCATGATAATCAAGGTAGTTAATCAGTTTCCCCCAGGTAGATGTGTTCCCTGGACTGAGGGGGACTGGCTGCTACTGTATGGGGGTCAGGGGTTCGTAGATGTGTCTACCCCCCTTCTTCTCTCCCGTGTGTGACGGTGTGGAGAGGTCGGCCTGAGTGCCGACAATCTACCCTACCTGCCACCGCGCCCGGGACCGACTACCCGCTGAGTCAGTTGGGCTGGAGACACCGCTGCTGCCAAGCCAGAGCGCCGCTCCCAAGTTTTTGAACCAGCGACCTGTTGGCGAGGCCGTCGCTGCGTTCTGTGCTTCTGTGTGTGTGTGTGAGCCACAGCTTTTGTGTGACACTGTCACCCTGTCGCCGGCAGAGACGACGTGAGTGCTAGTGTTTTTTTTTTTTTTTTTTTTTCTTTGAGCCACAGCTCTGACGTTCTGCAAGTTCCGTGTCAGACTTGACGCTGTAGACGTTGTCGTCTTCATCTTCGTCGTCGTCTCGTCGTCGTCATCTTCGACGTTCCGTCGTCGTCGTCGTCGTCGCCGCCTTCATCGTCGTCGTTGGAACCAGCAGCGATAATAGCGAGTGAATTTATATAGATATATTTTGTGTCGTGCGCCCTGTTTGGCGTATTTGAAATATTAATATATACATATACATATAGTTTGTGTGTACGCCTTGTGGTTGGCGTGCCGACTTTCGATGTCCTTGCGATTATTATATGTTTGTCTGATGACTCAGGCAGCATTAAAAACAGAAAGTGTTGCTTGGCTGTCAATGTTCGGGTGGAGTTTCCGTGTTGAAATTTGTGGACCAGAGGGGTTGTAGAGAATTTATAATGCAGATGACTTCGTTTATAAAGAGAAATGATGTTTTGAAGTCTACATTTCAAAGGGATGCAGCTGCTTAATTTTGGGACTTTAAACAGATCTTACCCAGGAAACACTGGTCTGGACTGCAGCTTAATTATGGGGACTTCGAAAAGATTAAACTGCAGTCTAATTCAGTGACTTGAAAAGATTAAACTGCAGTCTGATTCGGTGACTTGAAAACATTAAACTGCAGTCTAATTCAGAAACTTTGAAAGATTAAACTGCAGTCTAATTCAGTGACTTGAAAAGATTAAACTGCAGTCTGATTCGGTGACTTGAAAAGATTAAACTGCAGTCTAATTCAGTGACTTGAAACTATTAAACTGCAGTCTGATTCGGTGACTTGAAAACATTGAACTGCAGTCTAATTCAGTAACTTTGAAAGATTAAACGGCAGTCTAATACGGTGACTTGGAAACATTAAACTGCTGGGAGGTCGTGGGTTCGAATCCCATCAGAAGTCATGTGGGTTTTTTTCTGCCCCGACTGGCTCCTACCCAGAGTTGAGTTTGCTGCGGGCTCAGTTGGGAAGACTGGGACCACACAGTCGAGTTTCATCCACTTAATGGATGCGTTTTCTGAGAGTGTTGCTCAAATTTCCTGACCAACACTGCAGGTGTCTGTATCTCTCGGGCCTGGTTGACGCCGGGATATAATATGAAAGGAAGCGTAGAGTACAGCCCTGTTATGTAGTCTCAGACCGAAATGAAATCCGTAGCATCATCTTAATCATCCTCATTCTCATCGATCAGCATTAAAAAAAAGTCTCAAATTCTGTGGCCCTTCATGCCCTGCTCTCATGGGACCTCAGTTTCGATGTCCTCTCCACGTCTGTGGCCTTGGTTTGGTTCCGTCGGGGTCACCGGTATCGGCGAGTCCATGGGGGCTGTCGTTGGACGGACGTGGTGGCGCCCTCCGGGGGGAGAGCTCACTCACGCCGGCTCCGCGACTAAGCAATTATTGTCGTCAGTAGGGGGCTTAGTAGGTGGTGTCCTGCGTATGTTAGATCAGAACAGGCGCCACTGAACACCACTGAAGTGACTCGGCAGCAGTGCAGT
>JADBJO010006622.1:22500-30000 GCA_016801955.1 Conus betulinus
CTTCGGGAAACTGCAACTGAAACTTTATTCCAATGCGGCACGTTTCCATACGTTTCGCTGACCGTATAATCTGCACGCTTCTGCTCACTTAACGACCACACACTTCAAAACAGTTCGCGAAAAAAAAAAAAAAAACCTGTAATTACTGTCTTTTTCTCTTGCTGCCCCCTTCTTCACGCTATGATAGTCAACTTCAGAACATAACCCTTCTTTGCACGGAATTCGAGAAGATAAGTGATTGCTAGTTCGTGTTCATTGTCCTGGGTTGTTGTGTATTTTGCCTACAGAAGACCTTTGAGGTCAAAACGCGTCGTGTTTTGTTTTTGTCCCTGCTGTCTGGCGGATTACATATCATTTCCTTTAAAAATAGATATTAAAGAAAGCGTTGAAAGGGGGGGAGAGAAGTAATTTGTCGAGGATGAAGGACTTTATTTTTATTTATTTATTTGTTTGCTAGTTTGTTAGTTATTTGTCTTTTTGTTTTTGCTTTTTTTTATCGGTTTCCTTGTCTGTTCTTTTATTTCCCATTTTCCGTCGCTTCTGTTGCTATGATTTGTTTTTCTTTCTGACCTCTCCTGTTTGGCAATGACTCTATCTGTATTGAGAATTGTTTCTTTATGTTCAGTCTGTCCAGGAAAAATGGTACCTAACTCATCTATCCCTTCAGCACCACCCACTTTCAAGTATGTTGTTCGCAAAGCAAACGAATCTTACGACATCAACAACAACAGCAACAAAAGTCTTCTCGTCCTCATTCTCTTTCCTCCCCTCGCTCTCTGCTCCCCACTGGTTTCCCCCCTTACCATCTCCAACCTCCCCACCTACCCCACCTCTAAACACCCCCCTTTCCGAAAAGCAAATTCACTCCACAACATGTATTTTTTTCCGTGGTCTCTTGTATAATGTATCACAAGAGAGAGGTTCTCCTTAGTACAGTTCTCCTCTGATTTACTCGCAGCTCTTTGCTGTAGCAAGCAACTCCGTGTCTTCTACATTCATTTTTGTTTCTATTCCTGTGCTTCTGTTGATTCCCTGTCGTTCCCTTATTAACAATGGCTACAGAGTCGAGACGTGCTCCACGTGAAGTTTGTTTGAAAAAGAAGACAATGCCTCATCCACTTTTTTTTTTTTCTTTTTGTTAAACACACTACCGTTTTAAGTTACAAACAAGCAAACAAAAACAAACTTTCAAACAGCAAGAACGATCCGCTTCATCCCGCCTCCCGCGCGCACTATATTCCCCCCCCCCCCCCCCCCCCCCCCACCATACACACCCGACCACCTCACACCACCCTTTCCTCCTCCCCACCCCCCCCCACCTTCTCACACACCCTTCCCCCCCCCCCCCCCCCACCTCCTCACATACCCTGTCCACTTCCCCACCCCCTCACTCCACTTCCTCACACACCCTCCCCCCTCCCCACCCCCATCCCACATCCTCACGCTCCTTCCCGCTCTCCCCTCCACCCCCACCCCACCTCCTCACACACCCTTCCCCCCTCCCCACCCCCACCCCATCTCCTCACACCACCCTTCCCCCTCACCACCCCCACTCCTCCTCACACACCCTTCCCCCCCCCCCCCCCCCCACTCCACCTCCCACACACACCCTTCCCCCTCCCCACCCCCACCCCACCTCCTCTCACACACCCCTCCACCCTCCCCACCCCCACCCCATCTCCTCACACACCCTTCCCCCCCCCCCACCCCCACCTCCTCACACACCCTTCCCCCCTCCCCACCCCCACTCCACCTCCTCACACACCCCTCCCCACCCTCCCCCCCCCCTCCTCACACACCCTTCCCCCTCCCCACCCCCCACTCCACCTCCTCACACACTCTCCCCCCTTCCCCCCTCCCCACCCCCGCCTCATCACACACCCTTCGCCCTCCCCACCCCCACTCCACCTCCTCACACACCCTCCCCCCCTCCCACCCCCCCCACCCACCACACACACCCCCCTCCCCACCTCCCCACCCCCACCCCACCTCCTCACCACCCCCCCCTTCCCCTCCCCACCCCCACTCCACCTCCTCACACACCCTCCCCCCTCCCCACCCCCCATCCTCACACACCCTCCCCCCTCCCCACCCCCATCCTCACACACCCTCCCCCCTCCCCACCCCCATCCTCACACACCCTCCCCCCTCCTCACCCCATCCTCACACACCCTCCCCCCTCCCCACCCCCATCCTCACGCTCCCTTCCCGCTCCCCACCCCCCACCCCACCTCCTCACACACCCTTCCCCCTCCCCACCCCCACCCCACCTCCTCACACACCCTTCCCCCTCCCCACCCCCACCCCACCTCCCACCTCTCACACATCCTTCGCCCTCCCCACCCCACTCCATCCACCTCGTCACACACCCTTCCCCCTCCCCACCCCCACCCAACCTCATCACACACCCTTCGCCCTCCCCGCCCCCACTCCACCTCCTCACGCACCCTTCCCCCCTCCCCACCCCACCTCATCACACACCCTTCGCCCTCCCCACCCCCACTCCACCTCTCGTCACACACCCTTCCCCCTCCCCACCCCCACCCAACCTCATCACACACCCTTCGCCCTCCCCGCCCCCACTCCACCTCCTCACGCACCCTTCCCCCCTCCCCCACCCCACCTCATCACACACCCTTCGCCCTCCCCACCCCCACTCCACCTCCTCACGCACCCTTCCCCCTCCCCACCCCACCTCATCACACACACCCTTCCCCCTCCCCACCCCCACCCCACCTCATCACACACCCCTTCCCCCCCTCCCCACCCCACCTCATCACACACCCTTCGCCCTCCCCACCCCCCCTCCATCTCCTCACACACACCCTTCCCCCCTCCCCACCCCACCTCATCACACACCCTTCGCCCTCCCCACCCCCACTCCATCTCCTCCACACACCCTTCCCCCCTCCCCACCTCCACCCAACCACCCACACATCCTTTCCTCCTCCCCACCCCACCCCACCTCCTCACATTACCCTTTCCCCTTCCCCTCCCTCACTCCACTTCCTCACACACCCTCCCCCCTCCCCACCCCCATCCTCACGCTCCCTTTCCCGCTCCCCACCCCCACCCCACCTCCTCACACACCCTTCCCCCCTCCCCACCCCACCTCCTCTCACATACCCTTTCCCCTTCCCCTCCCTCACTCCACTTCCTCACACACCCTCCCCCCCTCCCCACCCCCATCCTCACGCTCCTTTCCCGCTCCCCACCCCCACCCCCACCTCCTCACACACCCTTCCCCCTCCCCACCCCACCTCCTCACATACCCTTTCCACTTCCCCACCCTCACTCCACTTCCTCACACACCCTTCCCCCTCCCCACCCCCATCCCACATCCTCACGCTCCCTTCCCGCTCTCCACCCCCCCCCCCACCTCCTCACACATCCTTTCCCCCCCTCCCCATCCACACCCCATCTCCTCACACACCCTCCCCCCTCCCCACCCCCATCCTCACGCTCCTTTCCCCGCTCCCCACCCCCACCCCACCTCCTCACACACCCTTCCCCCTCCCCACCCCCCCCCCACCCCCTCCTCACACACCCATCCCCCCTCCCCACCCCCACCCCCACCTCCTCACACACCCTTTCCCCCCTCACCACCCCCCACCCCACCTCCTCACACACCCTTCGACCCTCCCCATCCACACCCCATCTCCTCACACACCCTTCAACCCTCCCCCACCCCCACCCCACCTCCTCACACACCCTCCCCCCCCCTCCCCTTCCATCCCACCTCCTCACACACCCTTCCCCTCTCCCCCACCCCACCTTCTCACACACCCTTCGCCCCTCTCCACCCCAGCCCACTTCCTCACACACCCCTTCGCCCCTCCCCATCCCCACTTCACCTCCTTACACACCCTTCCCCCCTCCCCGCCCCACCCCACCTCCTCACACACACCCCTCCCCTCCCCCCCTCCCCGCCCCACCCCACCTCCTCACACACCCTTCCTCCCTCCCCATCCCTACCCCTCCCAGCAAAAACAAAAACAAAACAAAACAGAAACTTGGAACAGAAGGTATTTACCGGAAGGATCCTTAGAGATCTTAAGATCCTGCCTAGCGAGTCGCAGGAGGCAGTAGTTCATTTCTCTTCTGACTAGCTGGCAGCCATGCCCCTAGCAACTTGTTGACAGGTTCATTTCGACTCCTCTTTCCGTCTGGCACAGAGGCAGAAATAGGAACAGTCTGGGTCAGGTGAAGGTGAGTGGGTGGGTGAATGGGTGGGTGGATAAGAGTGGGTGTGTAGAGCGCATGAGGGAGAAGGCCTCTAGATTCTTTGTCTGAGGAAGTTACCTGCATTCTTTGAGGGGAACCATTCTGGCACTGGGCACTTCTGTGTGGATGTGATTCTTTACTTTTGATTCCAGAGTAAACCTGATTCCCGCACGGTCTTCTGACATTGGTAGTGTGTGTTTCTGTGTTCATGTTCACATTTCGATTGCAAACTTGAAAGTTTCTGTAAGAAATTTGATGAGTGTATTCTATCAATGGTTATTTCACAGTGCGTGCGTGCGTGCGTGTGTGTGTGTGTGTGTGTGTGTGTGTGTGTGTGTGTGTGTGTGCGTGCGTGCGTGCGTGCGTGCGTGCGTGCGTGCAAGCGTGCGTGCGTGCGAGCGTGCGCATGCGTGTGGGATGGGTGGGTATGGGTCCGTGTGTTTGTGCCCGAGTATCTGAGGTGTGCGTGCATGTGTGCTTTGTGTGTATGTGCGCATGTGTATGTGAATATCTATGTGATCTGTGGGCATGTGTAAGCATGCTCTTGCCTGCATGCATGTTATCGTATGTGTGTAAAAATATGTATGTAAGTGTATATTCTTGGGTTTATGGGCACACACACACTCACACACACGCACACAAACACACACACACACACACACACACACACACACACACACCACACACACACACACACACACACACACACACACACACACACACACACACACACACAGACAGAGTTTGTCGGGGAACGAATGTCCATCAGATGACATAGTTATAACAAGAACAACAATAACAATTATGAGGGGGAGGAGGAGGATGAGGAGGGGGGGGGGGGGCTGGTGAAAATCAAAATACCAGTGACAGATATTATACATTAACTGGGATGAAAATGCAAATGGAAATAATAACAGTACTGAAAGAATCAACAACTCGTTGACCTCTTAATTCCGGGTCCAGTTTTCACCCAGCAAAGTAACATGAACTACAATGTGCAGGGGGTGGAGGAACAGTTACAGGGTGGGTGTGAAGAGGGGTGCCGGTAAAGATCTCTGGACCCGTTGATGTAGTTGTCTGCATTATTTGAACGACCATGCTGCGCTCACTCCTCAGCCGTCATCCCTTATTCTGTGATTCCATCTGGACTTCTCTTCACGTGTCACTGGGACAGTCTCATTTGCGCTGTTTAGCTCCTGTTAAGATTATAAACAGTTAAAAATTGTGCAGAAAATCCCATCGGCGAAGGATCCTCCCCCCCCCCCCCCCCCCCCTCCCTCTCTTGTAGAGATGTCTTTACATGCAAGTTTAAAAAAAAAAATGAAAATTGAAGAAGGCGTAGATATAAAAGGATGAGGAAAGGAACGTAGCGCCATTTGAAGGGAATTTGTTTGTTTTTTTGTCTCTCTCTCTCTCTCTCTCTCTCTCTCTCTCTCTCTCTCTCTCTCTCTCTCTCTCTCTCTCTCTCTCTTTCCTTTTTCATTTGTTTTTTGTTTCCTTGCTTTTTTTATGCGCTTTTATTTCCCTGTATGCATTTCTTTCCATGTTTTTCATTTTCGGTAATGACTGCTCGATATTAAGTGTGTCAATTTAAAACATCTGATTCATTTCGTCTCTTCCGTGACATCATTTCCCCCGCCCCCCCCCCCCCCCCCCCCCCCCCCCCCGAGAAAAACAAGCGAATCTCACTGCAGCAACAACAACGCTCCTGTCCATTCCACCTCCCTCTCCTCTTCACCCCTCCCCTATACCCCCCCTTCCCCCCCTCCTCCCTGCCCCACACCAGCATGCATTCCAGTGACGTCTGTTCCTGCACAGCAAGTCGCAGGCAGTTCTCATGTCTTGATTTCTCCAGTGATTAACTCGCAGTGAATCGTCCCTCAGCAACTCGCGTTGACATGGTCACTTCACTCCCGTTGTGAACCAGCATGGAGACAGAGACAGAAAGGTGAGAGTGGGCGGTGGATTGAATATAAGGTGAGCGTGAATTGGGGTGTGGGTGTTAGAAAAACCCAGGATTCTTTGAGTAAACGGTGTGTGTTCTCTGAACAATCCTGGCACTCTCTCGGCTTGCGTTTTTCCCCCATTCTCGATTCCAGAATGACGTATCTCTCTCCGCGCATTCTTCTGACTGTATTAGGTGCACGTCTCTGTCCTGTTACGTTCGTGACCTTTCAAAGAATGTGTACATGAAAACGAAATGGCATGGGGTTTGTTTCCCTTTGGACATGACGTACGTCAGCTTTCAGGCAGGAAAGGTGAAAGTTGAGAAAAACTTGAAGAAGGGAGAGGTGGAAAAGGAGACTGGTGGCTCTGATGGAAGGACGCTTTGTGTTTCTGTCTCTTTTGTTTCTTTTGTTTTCTTTCTAAGCATCTTTCTTCTTGTTATTTACATTTCATTTTTGTTTTGCATTATTGTAACTCGTATTATGCACGCGAGATTTGCTAGAATAGCTATCCTGCCCAAGGTTTGGGTTTTTTTGTTGTTGTTGTTGTTGTTTGTTGTGTCCCCATCTCTGGCTATTTTATCCTCCCATCCTTCTCCTCCAGGCCAATGTCTCCCCAGAGTCCATGCCCCTCCTCACTCATTTCTAAGTGTGTCTTTCTTTACTTTTTCTTTTTTGGCTTAGACTATATAAATATTTGAAATAGTTTAATAGTAAGTTTGTCAACGAGAAAGAAACCTTACTGATTTCTATGAAAATAGTTGAATTGTAAGTTCGTCAACGAAGAAGATGCCTTATTGATGTAGTCCCTTCTGTGTCCCCCAGTTTTGTTTCTTCAATGCAAAACAACAAAGTTCACATGACTTGATTTTTGCAGTGGTTTGCCCCTAGGCAACTTGCGTTGACATGTTTATTACGGCTGCTCTTCTTAACTAGCATGGAGACAGAGACAGAAACGCGTGAGTGGGCGGTGGATTGGATATAAGCTGAGCGTAAATTGGGTGTGGGTGTAAGAAAAACCCAGGATTCTTTGACTGAGTAAACTATGTGCATTCTCTGAACAATCCGGGCACTTACGTCTCTCTCGGCTTGCGTTTCCATTCTCAACTGAAGAATGAGGATTTCTCTCCTCCACGCTTTGTTCTGACTGTATTAGCTGCACGTTTCTGTCCTGTAATGTTCGTGACCTTTCAATGAATTTGAACATGAAAACCGAATGGCATGGGATTTATTTTCCCTTCGACACTACGTACGTCAGCTTTCAGGCAGGAAAGGTGAAAGCTAAGGAAAACATAGGAGTGGCGGAGGGAGGGGGGGGGGGGGGGGAAGA
>JADBJO010006622.1:35000-37500 GCA_016801955.1 Conus betulinus
TAAGTGTAATCTTGCAAGACTGCTGTGAAGTTCAAACATTCAATTGTCTATATGTACATTTAAAGCTTTTCCACTCGGGTTTCATTTTCTAATTTTGCCTTTAGCGTTTTAGCATTTTGCCTTTAGCATGAGCATTGTCAGGTTTTGTTCTGCGTAATTCTTACACTTTCTGTTTTCTCTTGTTATATACAATTTGTGACTGCCAGCTTTTCTGTTTGTAATCTCCGTCCAGACAGTAGAATTTAGCGGTCCATTCTACAGTGGTTGGTTTGCCCTTGTGGTCTATATATATATATATATATATATATATATATATATATATATATATCATGAATACCACTAATATGCCTGGTAAAATTTTTAAAAGCGCTCAACCCCTTTGGGAGCAACATCTGTTAAAAACAGAGTATTAAAAGGACTCTCTAAAAGTCTACAAATTTGTTTCGAGCACACAACTCTCCTCAGGATGATTTTGGGTCGCCTACCGCCGGTGTTATATAGGCTGTAGGTCCCAATGTCACTGTTGGCATGTGTGGATTGGCTGCACGTGCTGTTTGGGTTTCAGGTTGTTTACTGTTCAGGGTGCGTTTGCTGACAACGATTTCCATTTGTGCCTGCAGTTGTTTACTATTTCTACTTTAGTATTTAGAGAGTTGCTAGGTGTGGTTTACATAGTATTAACCATTTTTCTGTTGAACATAGGTCGCATCTTTTTGAAATATTATTGTACGGTGATGCCTTTCTTATGATTTCCCAAGATATATGATATTTTATTTTTTTTTTTATATCTAAGTCTCCAAATGTATTTGCTCAGTTCTGTATGGTTTTTGTCTTTTCTTTATTGAACGACTGTTTATGGTTTGCGTATCTAGTTTTTGAAGTGGTTTTCAGTAATCCCTATATATGTTTATTTTTCATTGTCTGATGTCACAGTGGCTTGGTATACAATGTTGTTGTAGAGGCATTTGTTGCTTAAGGGAGACTATTATTTTTTTTTTAGTGCAGTTGCAAGATTTCCTTTCTATTCCTTTATATATATATATATATATATATATATATATATATATATATATATATATATATATATATATATTTGTGTGTCACCATTGACAGTTTTGATTTTTTTAAAGATGGAAAGTCAAACGGAATTATCGGTGCTCTCCCCTTCGAAATTGTAGATAAAAAGAACGCTCTCTCTCTCTCTCTCTCTCTCTCTCTCTCTCTCTCTCTCTCTGTGCGCGCGTGCGTGCGTGTGTGCGTGCGTGTGTGTATGCGTGTGTGTGTGTGTGTGTGCGTGTGTGTGTGTGTGTGTGTGTGTGTGTGTGTGTGTGTGTGTTCTTACTCCATAAAAAACCTTCTCCCGAACTAAGCCAGGTGATTCATTATCATACCGGACAGATCAAGAACGGAATCAGTGTTGTGCTGAACAGCCGCATTCGTCTCCTTTTTTCACTCCGACCAATGATGGGACTTTACAGCGAAACGAAGCAATGTCAGATTTCAAAACGGGTCTAAGGAAAGCCATTGGGGACGGGAGGAACGGAAGGGCGGAAGGGGAAAGGGATGGACGGGACGGGAGGGGGGGGGGGAAAGCGAGAGCGGGGATGGGGGGGGGGGGTGGGTGGATAGAGCGAGGAACAGCCAGTTATGTACAAAGGCGTCTATTCTTCCGTTGGCTGTTTTTCATTTTCGCGTCATGACTTTGGTCTCTAGGTGGTTTTAGAACTCTAAAAACGGATCCTCTGTGATTTACTGGGCTGTAAATAAAGAAAACTTGAATTGAATGGTGTGTCTTAAAGACATCGCCTCCGTTTTGCCACCACTTTAAGCTGGTGCACCACACACATAATATACTTTTATACCAGAGAGTACGCTCTTAGCCACGAGACCCCAAATTCTTTCATCTTACACATCAATTCATTTATCCATCAACTTTAAATCACGCAGTGTGGCTCTAAATTTGGCGGATGTGGTGAGGCGTATTTTGGACTAGTCCGCTCATAGCGACACCACTTTGATGAAAATGAAACTGAAACTCGTGCCAAATAATCTGCGAGGTCTTTTTTGCGTAGGCAATGATCACCCGTCAGTCGGCTACGTAGTGCTTTCGTGAACATCGCTCTCTCTTCGCTTTTATTTAATTTAAATTGCATGTGTTTACAGCTCGGCAACCGAAGAGGGTATGTCAGGGATGTTAACATGTCAGATTCGATTCCAAGGCAAAAAAAAGTTCATTTCAAACACGATCAAACAGTTTGAAATCTGGGCTATTTTCCACATCATGGAGCAAATGAGAAATAGATACTCTTTTCTTTTTAGACATTCAAAAAATCAGATCTGACAGAACATCTCTGAACGTGCTTTGCACTGAGTTTGCAGTAAAATGCCTATGTCGAACATCGTGCATTCTCAACACTCTGTATCAACATGATTAGTGAGTGGGTGACTCATTACATGGTTTAGAGCTTGGAGTACCTTCACCCTAGAACACCGACCCTTT
>JADBJO010006622.1:57500-60000 GCA_016801955.1 Conus betulinus
TATCTACCTCTGTGTGTGTGTGTGTGTGTGTGTGTGTGTGTGTGTGTGTGTGTGTGTGTGTGTGTGTGTGTGTGTGTGTGTGTGTGTGTGTGTCTCTCTCTCTCTCTCTCTCTCTCTCTCTCTCTATCTATCTATCTATCCACCATCTATCCATCCATCTATTACGATGCTCTGTGTGTGTGTGTGTTTGGCAGGTTGACGGAACCCGAGGCAGTGACTGGAGTCAGAACCTCACCAGGAGCTTCGGTTGGTATCAGTAGCTGATGATTCCGAAGACACCCCTGCCTTTCCCGGAACCTGTGCTGACCGAGCTAGGCTGACAAACTGCCCAAAAGTTCCAGTCTCCCTGTGGAAGAGGTGTGACCAGCGGCCGGTGCCAGGGGACCGACGTAACAGGAATTGTCAGAACAGTCGTCAACATTGTTCCGTTTCCTTCGTTGTCTCTTTTTGTAGGTGACTGCGTACACATTACCTCGTACCGTGTGCAGCTGATTTTCCATCCACATTCATGTGCTCCGAAATAACCACAGAAAAGGAGGATGCGCTTATGTGCTGCGTCTGTTTCCTGTAACTTGGAAAGAGAAATAGAAGAAGGAGAAAAAACAAATATATGTTAAACTGTAACTATTCAAGAATCAGAATACGATTAAAAAAAAAGTGCTACGAAAAAATTCTCTATATAAATCGTGATATCTTCGGCTGGTTCTGCTGTGCCTGTGGTCGGTTTTAGAACGGGGATTTCTTTGCTGACTTGAGAAAATCTGACCGAGAGGTCTGGTTGCTGTCTAGAACGTCGGTGACACTTCACGGCCTTGCGAATCGTAGCAGCCGATGTTCACGCCAGGAACAAGGCAATAACCTCCTCAGTATTTTTCCTCTTATAAACGTGTGTGAATGAAGTTGACGCCTGGAAACTTGGCACCGGGGAACGTCTTGTGCACGGCGAGGGGCTGCCAACATGCTGCTCCCCTCTTTTGATACCGGGCTGTTTTTATGAGGAGTCTGGCAGACAAGGGCTATAACTCCGAGGAACAAACGTCAAACAATCATACTGTAGTGGCGGGACGGGAAGCAGAGCACGGGGTGATTTCCACTCGGCGAAGGAGCACATTTCTCGTAATCGTTTTCCCAGATCGAGGGAAAATAGCAACAGCCACCCTGCCTGTGTACCCAGTCAGAGGGTATGATCCTGTGTGTGTCGCTGGCTTCTGAACTCGAAAACACTCGTGTCGACTTACTCAGCACGTGATCATCGTTGAGTGAAAGCGGATGTGCACAGGAGTGAGGCTAATGCCCTGTGGCGTGGTATTGTTCGCGAAATATCAGCATTCCCACAGCAGTGATTAACGGTGTGTTTGTCCCTGCCAACCCCCCTGGCACACGGACACATCGACAACAACAACAACAACAACAACAACAGAGAGGCATGGGGAGGAAAGCACATGCAACCCAGTGAGCAGCGAGAGAGAGAGAAGCTGTGTGTTTGTTCTGGCAGCGAGTCAATCATGTTTCACAGCCGATCAGGCCAGACCATGTCAGCCTCCGCACAGGGCAGCCAGGCAGGGAAATCAGACATTGAATTGCAGGAGGTAGGACCGTTTGCTGGTGCCGCTGCCGAGACGCCTCCCCCACAGACCAGGCCTTTCACCGGGGTTCTGGACCAGCACCACTGCCTTTTGTCCCAGCCACAGGGGGGACCGTTTTTTCCCACCCAGTTCTGAAATCCCGCGCCACTTCGCTCCAGACTCTGCCAGTTCCAGGAAGCCACAATCGTCTAGCTTTCATCATCCGGAAGAGGGCACGAAAGTAGCACACAAAATCCACAGCATCGCCATTCGAGCGGTTCGCAAAAACTGCACCAATCGGGACGACCACCCCCACCCCCGTACACTACTACAGACATGACGGAGGCTAGACGCGAGCAGAGCAATGGCGTCCCTGTGTCACTTCCGGTTCCGGTGCGGAACACCATGCCCTGAAAACCAAGGATGGAAGGACTGACAGGGACGTGGTCAGTGCTCCCCCCGTGAGGAAGGAAACAGAACTCCTTCCTCCTAGCAACACGCCATGGAGTGGGGAAAGTGCAGAGAGCGCCAAATCCAAACCACCAGTGTCAAAGTATTCCACCACGGAGGAGAACAAAGACAGGCCGGGTCAGGCATCGGGTTTCAGCAGAGCCAACTCTGTAAACAAAGACAAGACAAACAGAGTGCAGGGGAAAGCAGGAAGTGATTATGATCATTTACACCCAGGTCCATCTACCTCTCAACATCTGTACCGCCCAATCGTTGACAAAGCCGATATACCCCAGAGAAAGGTATTACCGCTCCAAACCCGTCCCAAGTCTTCGAGGCCATTGCAGGGCGCCAGGTCTCCTCTGTATGACTCTGCCAACGTGTGCACCAAACAGGTCCGGTCTGAAGCTCACCCTTTCCTGCCGTCCAAACCCAACCAGCGGGCTGACCACCCTGACGACATCATTGAACTCCAGGGTGACGTC
>JADBJO010006622.1:70000-95000 GCA_016801955.1 Conus betulinus
ATTTCTGTAGGGCCCATCCTAACAATGCAGGCCCTTTACAAGCTGTAACAAATCAACATTCTGCGTTCACGAGTCATAAACACACACACACACACACACACACACACACACACACACACGCACGCACGCACGCACGCACGCACGCACACACACGCACGCACGCACGCGCGCACGCACACACACACGCACACACACACACACACACACACACACACACACACACACACACTCGGACGAAGACGCACATACACAAACACACCCACTCACACTGGGACAATGTCACATACATGAACAAATATCACTTTATAACACAATAAACAGCTCATTCGTACAAGAGCAAAGTGTGAAGGTAACATGTAGTGTTTTAGAAATGTTGGCATTGGAAACAAAATCTCTGTCCTCAAAAAACTTCCTTGGATTTTGTAACGTGCTGCAGCCGCTCCGACTCGTGGCTTGAGACCATAGCCAAATTTTTAATGCAAGGGACATAACCTTATTCTTTCTTTGTAGATTGTAGTAAAAGTTGTTTCCCATGTTACCAAGCAGGGAATCGCATTACCAACCAGACCACGTGCACAATCTTAGGCATTCATTTGTAAAATAAGTGCTAATGGTAGGAAAGCACGCTGCCTGGGTTGTCGTTTACTCTTTTACGTATCTCTTTCCTCATCGCATTCATTTTGTTTAGTTATTTGCTCATAGCGCGGAACACGAAAGGCTCATTAATCGGTTCACGAACGAGAAGAGCGAGGTAGGACGTTTGGTTGAAGAACGTCACACAATATGATTACGTGCCAGGAAAAAAAAAAAGAAAGAGAAAGAAACAAACGAAAGAAAGAAAGAAAGAAAAAAGAAAGAAAAAAGAAAAGGAAAAGAAAGAAAGAAAAAGAAAGGGGGAAAATGAATAGAAAAAAAAAGGTAGATGGTGGAAGGGGAAGAAGCGTGAAAAAAGCAAATATAATCTGGAGACCAGATGCCAGTGGAACTGAGTATTGTCTTTGTTTTTGTTTGTTTGTTGGTTGTTGGTTGGTTGGTTGGTTTGCTTTTATAAACAAAGTTTCCCTACATGATTTAAAGACCAGTCCTTTGGACTTTCTGACGATTGTCGATTTTGTGTTTGGGCAGATCCTACGGCAGACTTTAAAAAAAAAAAAAAGTTACGGAAGATAAGAAAATCAGATGTCATTCTCAAAATTTGCCTAACAAAATCAACAACAACAACAACAACAACAACAATAACAACAACAAATCTTGCCAGCGGATCTTTGAATTTCTGAAAGAGAGATGAAAGCAGTTCTCATCTGAGATTTCACAGAAGAAAGAATTTCAACATGCGTTCGTGCTTTCGTACGTTCGTGCGTGCGTGCGTGCGTCCGTGTGTGTGTGTGCGTGCGTGCGTTCGTACGTTCGTATGTGTGTGTGTGCGTGCGTGCGTGCGTGCGTGTTCGTGCATGGTGTGTGTGTGTGCGTGTGTGCCCCTGTGTGTGTGTGTGTGTGTGTGTGTGTGATTTCTCATATGTTTCAATATATGGTCCTTAACTTCCTAAAGTCAGTTTAAGGTGATAGCAGATTTCGGGGGGAAAATGTCATGAACATAACGAAGATTGTGACTGCTCTTTACGCCTTCTTACTGACATGTCGTACAAAGGCAATCGATCAATCTAACCCTTAAGGAACGAACAGCAGTTACACGCATGCTGACAGGACAGGCAAGGAAAATGACGATTAGATTGCCAGATCTAACCGTGAGGACTGACAGACAGCTCAGCATGTCGATTTCCGGCAAGGAAAATGACGATTGGATTGCCAGATTACTGAGCGTGAGACTGACAGACAGCTTAGCAGTGTAGGTTTCCGTGACAGAAACTTTAGGCTGAATAGACCTCATCAGCGTCCCCTTAAGCCGCTGTTCAATTGTTCAGGTAATACAATATGATAATCCTTTAGCCTTCCACCTATTGGGATGATACTTAGGCGCGTAAAAGCTCGCACGTGTGTGTGTGTGTGTGTGTGTGTGTGTGTGTGTGTGTGTGTGTGTGTTTCGTTCGTGTGTAACGTATGTGCGCGCATGTGTTCGCATGCGTACGCGTGTTTGTATGTGTAGGTGTGTTCGTGCATGTGTTTGTGAATGCATGCCTTTGTGTGTGTGGTGTGTGTGTGTGTGCGTGTGTGTGTGTGTGTGTGTGTGTGTGCGCGCGCGCGCGCGAGGAAGAGAATGTAATGATGATAGGAGGGGGGGGGGGGGGGGGGGGGGGGGGGAGGAGTTGTAAGAGGGAGAAGAGGGACCGAATCGCAGGTTTCCGTAGAAGGTACGTGGGGGACAGTCTAACGATGAAACAAAGTGGCTTTCTCTGCCTGAAGGTTGACACTTCCCCCACGTCCTCCTCTTTCTTATGACAATTATTTCCCCCGCCCCCCCACCCCCCGCCTCCACCCCCCACCCCCCTCCATCACCACTATATGTTCCCTTCAAGGGCAATTGTCACAAGAGGTGGACTCAGCCTCAGCCAGAAAGTGACCTTGCTACCAACCTCTGTGCTCTTGATGAACCTATTGCAGGCAGTTGTGCGCCCTTCGGGGCATGTCTCTACCGTATGTCGATAGCCAGGAGAGGAGGAGGAGGAGGAGGAGGAGGGGGGGGGGGGGGGGGGGTGGGGTGAAGGGTGAAGTCACAAGGCGAGGCGGACTGGATGTCACAAGTCTCGGAAAGGAGAGGGAGGAGGATGGAGAGGGTGGGAAAGGGGGTACGGTGGAGGATGAACGACCGGGGTAAAGGGGCATAATGATTGATCGCATTATCTACCTCATTACACCCCCCCCCCCCCCCCCCCAACTTGTCAAACGTGCTCTGTCACGCACTATCTCTGTCGGCTACGACGGTGAGCTGGGTTGTTGCCTACGACGAGCTTCTGAGTGGCTGTCCCAACACACACACACACACACACACACACACACCATAATTAGAATAACTAAAAGTAATTACAAGCTGGGTTTGTTTTGTTTGTTTCTGTGCCGTACCAACGCAGGGCGGGGGAGGTGATGGAAGAAGAGATGGGGGGGGGGGGGGGGGGGGGGGGGGGGGGGGGCAAGGAGGGGGGGGATGGGGGAGAGGGGGGGGGGGGGGGGGGCGTTGTTGCAAAGCTTGCCGCTTCTCTTTTGTGTCACCATGGCACGAGTTTTTGTGGTTTTTTTCCCCCTTTTTTTGTCCTCCAACCTTATTACAACTGTTCAATTTGTTCCTTTTTCTTCCTTTTTCTTTATTTTTTCCTTTCTTTCTTTCTTTCTTTCTCTCTTATTTTCTTTTTTCTAGATGGAGCTTCCTAGTTTTTCCCACCTTTTCTTTTTTTTTTTTCCTTCTAGCAAGCAGTCTAATCCAGTTTTTTTTACCACAAAGAAAAGCTTTTCAATGTATAGCGGATTTCCACCGCATTCTCCCAGAGTAATGGTATTTCTAACATCGCTTCCAACACCCAAGACCATCTTGCATACCTTAACTTGCACTTTTCTCAATTACGTCAAATTTCTTAACGCCCCAAACCTCAGAACTATAATAAATGTAACAAAATGGGTTTTACTTTTGTGTCAATGTGTGTGTGTGTGTGTGTGTGTGTGTGTGTGGTGTGTGAGAGAGAGGAGAGAGAGAGAGAGAGAGAAAGAAGAGAGAGAGATGAGAGAGAGAGAGAGAGAGAGAGAGAGAGAGAGAGAGAGAGAGAGAGAGAGAGAGAGAGAGAGAGAGAGACAGACAGACAGACAGAGACGACAGTCAGTTACTGTGAAAACCATCCGTGGGCTTCTTCTTTCAATCCATTGTCCCATGACGGTACAAAGGACGGACACGTGCTCCGAGATGGACAGTGGTTTGGGCTGGGAGGGATCTTCAGAACTTTCTGTCAGCCCTACTCTCTCAGCTGTTCATCCTGCGCGACCAGCTACAGTATTCTATTCAGTCCGGTCCTTTATGCCATCACCGATGGCAATATGAAAAAAAAAAATTAAAGTGTCAGGGGAAGGGTGTGGTGGTGGTGGTGGTGGAGGGGGGGGGGGGGATGTGGATATAGATGACAGGGAAGGAAAGGAATGGATGGTGGTGGTGGTGGTGGTTGTGTCGGTGTGTCGGGGGGGGGGGGGGGGGGGGGGGGGGGTAAGCTAATCCGCTCCTGTAGGTTCCTGTTGAACGCTAGTTTTTCTTTTCTTTTTCTTTTTTCGGGGACGAGTCTTGCTGCCTGTTTGACCCAAGCAGCCGTGTGAAAAGCTGGAAGACTTTTTCTGTTTGTCTGACTGTCTGTCTGTCTGTCTCTGTCTGTCTGTCTGTCAATCTTTCTCTCTTTCTGTCTGTCTGCCTCTCTGTCTGTCTGTCTGTCTGTCTGTCTGTCTCTGCCTCTCTCTCTCTCTGCGTCTCTCTCTCTCTCTCTCTCTCTCTCTCTCTCTCTCTCAGGCGGAGGTTGAGAAAATAGCCACACGATGAAGTTATTTTCGTAATGAAAAAAGCAACAACCAAAACACCTGCAGTCTCGCAAAGTACGTTTACATAGCGTTGAATAGCGCACCTCAGTAGGTTTTGTGTTGTTGTTGTTATTAGACATACATGCTCAAGGACTGGCAAACTCTGAACTCTTTGTTTATGTATTCTATCGTTCTTAAACAGCAAGCACAGAAGAGAACTTCGGACCATAAGGTAGAAGATTACTTTTGACACGGGACAGATGATTACAGAATCTTGGATTACACAGAAAGAAGATTGGTAACGAACAAAACCCATAAAATGAAAATTTCATGAGAGTCCCACGATTTCATAATAATATCATATTATTTATGGCGCATGATACATCATAAGCCCTTATACAAATACATAATAAAGAAAATAATAAATAAAACAATTTTTATAATTTTACACACATCATATTGACATCAGTTATGGCGCGCATGATATTACATCATAACACCACACACAGCCCTTAGCGCTACAAATACATAAAAGCTTAAACACAAACAAACATACAATAAAACAAATAAGAGGAATAATTGCAATAACTAACAGGCATATACACAGCAAGGGTGCATCGTCCAGCCGTACCCAACTCCTTCCTTTCCTTCCACGCTAAAAAAAAACAAATACGCACCTACTGCGATTTCGAGCGGGATAAAGAACACACACAAGGAAAAGAACAAACACACACACACACGCACCACACACACGAACAAGGTTGTCGCAAACAACGGCCACAACGGTTTTAGCCCAGGATGCGCGCCAATCAGATAACAACCGCTCAAAACGTTACCACGTGACTGTGTTGGAACCGCTATATAAGTCATGACTTGCACGTGACGCCGTCGAGTTCCACTGAGAGTGTCGGCATAGCACACACTCCTTTGAGGGACACACAGAGATCAGTGTCGGGCGGCGCACACAAACCTTCCAGCCACGGGAGCCGTCGCCGGGGGGAGGCTCTGTGAGAGATTGGCGAAAGCCTGACTCACCCGTGCCCGGAGAATAATTAAGACACGGGGGTTATCAGAAAAATTGCCCTCTCTTCGCAGTCAGCAGTGCAAGCCGAGTTTTAGGGGCCGTATATTCCACTGCTTCCTCTTGAGGCGGACGCGGCACAGACCATCGCCACCCCGTAGCGCCCTGAAGCGCGTGATCGTGGGGGACAGCCGCAACACCAACGCCCATCCTTCCTTTTCCTTCAAGACCAGCTCACCAAACTTGAAAGCACAAACAAATACGCTCTGGGAGACGAATACGACGACCCCCATGAAAATCCTCACCAAATTTAACCTTTCCTTAAGGGAGCGATAGGGTTAATCTCACCCTTAACAGAACGTGGCATTCCCTGCTGGTTGCAGAGGACCGGCAGAAGACACCCAAGCGGATGGGTGTAGGGCGGCACCGATTTCCTCCTACTCGCATTACGAGTGACGACGGACTAGCCCTTGTCGCCGGGGGACGGCTCACGAGGCGGCCGGAACACTTTGGCAACGAGGCGCTGCCACTCGGCGAACTACCCAGTGGCCTGCACGTAAGCAGGGACCTCGCTGGGGTGTGCGGGGGTGGGGTGTCGTCCCCCCCCCCCCCCCCCCCCTCTCCAAATCATGGGCAAAAAGCTGGGCATGAGCCTACATGCAGTGGCTCGACGACTTTAGCCTTCCCGAGTCGGCCTCACGCGGCACAGGACCGTCGTCACTCGGCGGCATGAATTGAAAGACGGCCGCCCGGTTAGCCCTGATGACGGCCATGGAGAGAACCGCCACGAAGACGACGATCACGAATTGCTAGGCGCCAGGCTCCTGCCTGGCTGACGGCGCCATCCTCCCCGGTACCCTCCACCCGACCGCTAACCCCAGACCTCTCGACCAAACCTGCCAACCTCCAATGTCTTTGCCAAAAAAAACATCTCCGTGCCGTGGTCCTGGTTGTGGTGGAAATCTTATCCCTAAAAACGTTTTGCTATGAGGATGTTAAACTCGACCTCCTCGTGAGCCTCGTGAGCAAGAAACGACACTAGCGAGCCTACACGCCAAGGAACGATAGCCCGAGAGGAAAAAGAAAGAAAAGAACGACGACAGCTGCTGGACCTACAAGATCCTCGCTTCGCCTATGATCCCTGGCCAGAAGGTGGACCAGACACCATGATTTCGCAACATCCACGGGGGTAAGTTCATTCTTTTGTGTATCGCAGGCCGACGTGGAGGGTTGTTTGTTTACTTTCTTTTGGGAGGGGGGTGTGTGTGTGTGAGGGGGGACGACTCCCTTGCTCAGCTGACCGGTTTTGTTCATGAACTTATACAGTGTGGAGATCTTCATGTTTCCTCTGGACATGTAAAACCAGTTTCCATAGGTAAAGTTACTAAACCGCAAACTTCAAACTCTCTCTCTCTCTGGTGTAATTTCTTAACTACAGACGTGGATTTCAAAGCGAGGCGACTGAAGGTGGAAATCGAAGCAAATTTTTTCGAATGGAAAGATTTGTTTCCACAGACACACGGATTACAGGACAACACACGTTGTCTTGTCAGCGGAAATATCTTTCCCAAGACGTGGGTTTACCGACTGGCCAAAATCCTGAAAAGATTTTTTCTTAAGCCGACTCCCCCCCCCCCCCCCCCCCCCCCCCCCCCCCCCCTCCCCTCCTCCTCTAGAGAACCGATTTTTCATTTGCATTGAAATCCCGGCATACTTGCGCAGTCGGAATATTTTTAAAATAATGCAGACCTCTAAAAATCAGATTTATAGGGGAAAAAAAAAAATATATATATATATATATATATATATGCTGGACCTACAAGATCCTCGCTTCGCCTATGATCCCTGGCCAGAAGGTGGACCAGACACCATGATTTCGCAACATCCACGGGGGTAAGTTCAATTCTTTTGTGTATCGCAGGCCGACGTGGAGGGTTGTTGTTTACTTTCTTTTGGGAGGGGGGTGTGTGTGAGGGGGACGACTCCTTGCTCAGCTGACCGGTTTTGTTTAGTGAAATGCATGAACTTATACAGTGTGGAGATCTTCATGTTTCCTCTGGACATGTAAAACCAGTTTCCATAGGTAAAGTTACTAAACCGCAAACTTCAACTTCTCTCTCTCTCTCTCTCTCTCTGGTGTAATTTCTTAACTACAGACGTGGATTTCAAAGCGAGGCGACTGAAGGTGGAAATCGAAGCAAATTTTTTCCGTATCTTTTGATCTCCCTTGCATCCTTAGATGGATCCTCAAGCATAGGCTCAAAGATTGTCCTTTACATTTTATACTGTTTGCGTAATGTTTTTAGTTTTCAACAACTTTTTTCCTCTCCAAACTTTCGTTTTGTTAATTCTACTACCTTTCGCTGGCTGCTTTGGGGGTGCTGTTGCATTCTTTTTCGAACCCTTGGTGGTCGGAACACCACAGAATTATGGACTGTGGTGTGTCTCTATCTGACGCCAAGAGCACAGACACAATCAGCCGTGTCTCCCTGATGAGTCCGACCAGCGGACGAAAGGCCTCGGAGCAGGCGACACATATAGATCTGTCTTCGGGAGGGATTGCGATAGTTTCCTCAGGCAGCTAGTGAAGGGGTTTCTGATTTATTCTTTTATTTTTAATCATTCATTTTTAATAATTGCGCCTATGCTTGCACCTTCTGATGAGACCAGATGAAGTTTGGGAATTGGATGAGTTTGCATTAAAAGTACGATTTTACGTAGATTCTCTCTCTCTCTCTCTCTCTCCGGAAACTGGCCACTTGAGCACCCCCCCTCCCCCGCCATACGATAACACACACGTGCACACCGAGTTTAAGTGTCAAGACTGTTTATATTTCTGGTTATTTTTCTGATCTTCATTTAAGCAGCAATTTTTTTTTTAATGAATGAATGGATGGATTAATAAATAAATGAATAAATGCTGCTTGTAAGTAAGAACCAGAAGTCATAATGGATGTCTTTTGTAATTAGGAACTTTTTCATTTTTCTTTATGCCTTCCGGTGCACCATGGTCGGGATTTGGGTCGTGAGGTTCAGACGTGCGTTGGACGACAAAACCTTGCATTTTTGCTCACCACGTCACTCAAAAGCAGTAGGCCATTTGTCACGTGTGTGAATTGAATACTTTGTTGAAAGTGGGTGACGTACCCTCTCCTCCCATTACTGATGAGAAAACGACACTGACGAGGGTTTTTAAAAAAAAAAAAAAAAAAAAAAAGCAGCATCTTGATGAGCAGTTGGGGAAATGAATTGAAAAAAAAAGGTGATTTATGTATATTCATTGAAGAAGGCACTGACATAACAGGTGATGCAAACAAGTCGGTGTTTGGGGACGACACAGATAACAGATTCGTCACACAGGCTCTCTTTCTTACGCGCGTGAATCAGCTGGAGGCAATCACTGAAGCAGGTCAGTGTGGAGTCCACAATCAGCCGTCTGAACTCTCTTTCCATCACGTGTGAAGGATAGGTTTGACTTGACTACTAATTAATCATGGTTACAGGTTAAGCAAACGTGATGTCAAGACACTCGCCATACGTTGCGTGGCTGACAGAAAACTCGGGGTTTGTCGTATGTCTTTTAAGCGCGCCGACACGCGCACGTTTACGTTTACCTTAAACAAAGACATGATCGAGTATATCCAGTCGATGTTGTACTTCCAAAAAACTATTTTGAGAATGACGCAGAATAAGAGAAATGTCATATCCAGATATTTGATTTAGTTCGTGCGATTCGAGAACATCTTTTGATTTTTTCCCCCAGCGTGTCAGCCATATCTGTGTGCCTTTAGCTCCAAACTGAAGCTGCTTTCAAGCGATTCAAAATTTTAGCAAAACGCATCTAACTTTAGTAGACCGTTTATAGTCTCGTACCCACACATGCACACACTCTCGTCCCATATCTTTCCTTCCCAATCGCTAGGTTCATCATCACACGTGCACACTTTTAGGCAAGGGGATCACTCTCTGTAGCTGTCCACACTCGCTTTCATGATTTATTCCCCTTGTAAAGGTGACGCAGTAGTTAAAAAAAAAAAAATGCAGCCATCCATAAGCACGCGTTTTGAATGACAAAAATGAGCGCATGTTCAGTCCAAAAGCGCTCACATAGATGCCGCATTTTTATCTTGATAATATACTAGTGTGTCAACTGGTAGTGCGCACGGGGGTCTTGGTGACCTCGTTACCGCGCGGGATAAAAAGTGCAAAGTTGCGTTAACTGTGCCTGTTTTGCATCAAGCTTGCTGGCGACACAAGATGTGTAAAATGAAAAATTCTTTTTTCCCGTGCAAGAGCAGTCTCTCAAGTGAGTTTTATGCCCCTTCTTTTGGCTGTTTAAGCGCGGGGTTGGTTACTGTCAGCCCTTTTTTCTCACCATGCCACCACGAAGAAAACTTAGCACCTTTGACAAAACCAGGGCGATTGCGTGGATACAAGATGGCATTGCAAAGGCTGAAGTGGCGCGACGACGACTTGGTGTGCATCATTCAGTTATTGTTAGACTGAATCAGCGTTTTAGGGCGACCAACAGCGTTGAAGAGAGGCCACGGTCAGGTCGGCCTAGGCAGACTACTCCCAGAGAAGATCGTTTCATCGAGAGGCAGGCCCTATTGCAGCGGGATACCACTTCCACCAGCATCCAAAGGCAGCTTCGTATGGCAAATAACACCATCCTCAGCCGTCAAGCCATACGAAACCGTCTTCACCACTTCGGCCTCAGATCACGTCGCCCAGCTGTTCGACCACGACTGCTAGCAGCCCATAGGCTGGCTCGCCGAGCTTTCTGCCATCGTCATGTGAGATGGAACCAACAACAGTGGTCCCAGGTCCTCTTTTCAGATGAGTCGCGGTTTAGTCTTGAACACAATGACGGCCGAACTAGAGTTTGGAGGCGTGTTGGGTGAACGTTACATTGATGCAGCTGTTCGCCAGACCAGGGCCTTTGGGGGAGGATCTGTTATGGTATGGGGTGCCTTCAGCCTCCACCACAAGACACCACTCTACCATATTGATGGAAACCTCACAGGCATCCGCTATATCGGGATGAAATCCTGGCGCCTTTCGTTGTTCCGACCATGCAACGGATAGGACCCATGGCAGTCTTCCAAGACGACAATGCTCGGCCACATAGGGCCGGGTGGCCGAAAACTTCATTGTGCAGGCCGGCATCAACAGGATGATCTTCCCGGCGTATATAGTCCGACCTCAATCCCATCGAGCATATGTGGGATGAGTTGGGGAGACGTGTGAAGGAGAACCATCCACCTCCCAGAGACCGCCAGGATCTCTCTCTTCAAATGCTGCAACTGGAATGGCAGAGAATCCCTCAGAGGGTCATCAGAACACTGGTCAACTCGATGAGGAGTCGCTGCGTGGAATGTCTCGCCAATGGCGGTGGCCACACCCACTATTGAAATGATTTTGTGAACTGAACAGATTTTGCGAACTTTGATTAAATCTGTTCCCAATGATGATGATGATAATAATAATAACGGTAATAACAATGATAATAATAATGATAATGATTATAACAATAAATGTAATAACGAATAGATCAGTAATGAAGTAGAACGGCTCTCAGGAGAGCGCAGACCTCTGCCGAGGAGGAACAGGCCTCACCAAATATCCAGGTCATCGGGAGTGCAGACAACGCTGCCAGTTGACGGCGTGCCACGTGCACATGTAACATCACCTTGCATGTATCATCCTCCAAAGTCATCTCATGTAAATCTCTTGTTTCCCTTCGACGTTAAATTGTAAACGTGGAGTATCCATCCAATCCCATTGTTGCCGTCAACCGTTTGGTGCGACACCGAAACGGTAACAGTTCTAAATCCACCGTTTGAATCTGACACAGACGTCGCAGATCAGCCTCCAGATTGAGTGGATTTAACCCTGGGCCGTGTTTCATCACTTGGCGAAGTTTGCTAGAAAAAAAAAAATAATGAATGTAAAGAAAAATAGCTCTGGGGGTTTTAGTTGGTGGTGTCAGTATTAGCTGCGGAACTCAAAGTCCTGCGAGCAGATCGACCAACCAGCCCCCACGCACATGGGTGCAAGAAAACCTCGTGGGCCGAGCTAACAAGTGGTAAGCTTCATATCCGCGAACACTGGCATGTGGGGTGCTAGTGCTGGCGGCTATAAAGCGAGAGACGCGAGGAGGAAAGAAAAGGCCACCAGACAAAATCAAATGGAGAGATAAAAAGGCTTTTTTCGAACCCTTCTGACTGATGGAGAGCCAGCATTCGTTTCATGTACATATTGCAGGCCGTGACTGCTTTTCGCGCGCCATCTGTCGTACAGTTTTTCGCGCGTGCGCGAGAATCCAAAGATGCTCTCGCGATCTCTCGCTTTTTCCTAGCTCAACTAGCCCTTTGAGCATGACACGCTGCCACTTGCCAGACTCACAGGAATTTCTAGCATCTGGCATGTTTGACACGCCTTCCTTGCAGGGCTAATAACAACTCGGCATTACAATAGCACATAATATTATACTCGGCACCCAAAACTTTGGTCGATAGACGTCAACGAGTAAGTAATGAAACGGCTGCAACTATCGCAGCAGTGAATTTTACGCTACATCCTAGGCGCCTTCCTCATCTCTAGAATGGAGGCCTTGCGGGATGCGGGCGGAAGAGGACCAGGGTAGGGGGAACAGGAGTTTTTGTCAGAATTGACCTAGAATTGTATACAAAATAACCATCAGTCGTCTGAAAATGTAGGCAAGCCTGATCGGTACATCTTATCCCAAACACACACACACACACACACACACACACGCACATACAAACGAACACTGGTTGAAACGCACTATTCCAGTCGGTTGATTTTGAACAGTCGGGAGCGTTTTAGCTTTACTCGTTCATGCCGCAGTCCATTGTGTAAATTGCGGTTCATGTTGACTCGTAGATGCTTGGTATAATTGAATTTATAATTAAATCAACATCGGCGAGATCATTCGCCATTTTGCAAGAGAGGTACAAAGACTATGTACATCGGTTATGTAAGCTGATTGGGGAAGTGAATTTTACTGGACACTACAAGGAACATTGACGAGGAAAGATTACGCCAATAGTTTCAGTCTGTCAGTATAACGCTGTCAACGCTGTGGACACGTTCGACTCGTGCTCAAGTCAGTGTAACTCAAAGTCGTTAGCTTCCAAGTTGCTACTCTTCGGGTGTTGTTATCAACAAATTGCTTGCTGGAATCAGTCACAAAAATAGAAATTCGGATTCTCGTGACTGTTTATTATCTACTGATTTAACAGTCTGAAGCGGTTCTGATAGTCTACCAACATCAATTCTAGTAGAGTACCAAAAGCAGTTCTTATTCTTTAAGATTGTAAGAATTAATTACAGTGAACATCTGTCACTTCTCTTTTATTTTACAGCTTTAAGCTTTGAACTGCTTGAAAACAAAATTTACTATAAGCTTAATAACTTTAGTAGTGGAAGAATAACATGAGGTGCCTATGTTCTTCCAACGTCGACCATTCAAAAGTCACTTTAGCCGCTGTTTCGACTTTGTCAGATGAAGTCATTGTGTTTTTAACTATATCGTCTCTAATTTTTAAGAGTTTTTTTTCCCAGGGGTTAAGTTCTGTATTTCATGTAATCACTTTCATTATTCTTATTTATTTATTTATTTTTTAGAAATCTCCATTGTTTGAGTTAAAAAGCTGTTAGTTTTCTCTCTCTCTCTCTCTCTCTCTCTCTCTCTCTCTCTCTCTCTCTCTCTCTCTTCCCCCCGAATCTTCCATCCTTTTCCAACGCTGTCCAGTCGTCTCTCTCTCTCTCTCTCTCTCTCTCTCTCCCCTCTCTCCCCTCCTCTCTCTCCTCTCTCCCCCTCCCATCACTTTAACGGGTATGGTATGAGATTCATATTTCAACCTTGTGTACTAATTGTCTGAACAATGCATTACAGGACCATGTACATTTCTGTTGTAGATTTCTACGGCTACCAGAACTGGAAAATGAAGGCAGTGGGGAGGACCGACAAAGAGCCGTTAACCTCTTTATAACGCAGGGGCCAAGTGGAACAATCCTCAACCTAAGAAATCTTGATGTTCCTGAAAATTGGACCAACAGTCAGTAGGGGTATTCCCACAAGGAGCTTTAGGAACCAAACCAGCGACAGAATTTATGGGACATTAGCGGCGCCTATGGAGGGTGGACTCATAATGGGCATCTCCGACTCCACCAAAGTCAGGACCCATTGGACACTAGCAGCAGCTGTGGAGGGTGGACCCAGAATGGACATCTGCGACTCCACCAAAGACAGGATATATCGACCAATAGCAGTATCTGTCGAGGGTGGACCCAGAATGGGCATCTGCGACTCCACCAAAGACAGGATCTATCGGACAATGGCAGTATCTATGGAGGGTGGACCCAGAATGGGCACCTGCGACTCCACCAAAGACAGGATCTATCGGACAATAGCAGTATCTATGGAGGGTGGACCCAGGACCTATTGAATACTAGTAGTAGCTATGAGGCGTGGACCCAGAATGGGCATCTGCGACTTCACCTAAGTCAGGGCCTATTGGACACCAGCAATAGCTGTGGAGGGTGGACCCAGAATGGGCATCTCCCACTCAACCTAAGTCAGAACCTATTGGACACTAGCAGTATGTATGGAGGATGGACCCAGAATGGGCATCTGCGACTCCACCAAAGTCAGGATCTATTGGACACTAGCTGTAGCTATGGAGGGTGGACCCAGAATGTGCACCTGCGACTCGATAACAGTCAGGACCTATTGAAAACTAGCAGCATTTATGGAGAGAGATCCAGAGTAGGAATCGGCGACTTGACCAAAGACCTGACCTATTGGATACTAGCAGTAGCTATGAAGGGTGGATCCAGAATGGGCATCTCCGACTCGGCCAAAGTCAGGATCTATCGGACACTAGCAGTATCTATGGAGGGTGGACACAGAATGGGCATCTCCGACAAAACCAAAGTAAGGAGCAATTGGACACTGACAGTAGCTATCGAGGGTGGACCCACAACCTATTGGGCACTAGCTGTAGCTATGGAGGGTGACCCAGAATGGGCATCTCTGACTTAACCAATGTAAGACCTATTGGACACTAGCAGTAGCTATCGAGAGTGGACCCATAACCTATTGGGCACTAGCTGTAGCTATGGAGGGTGGACCCAGAATTGGCATCTCAGACTCGGCCAACGTCAGGACCTATTGGACACTAGCTGTTCCTGGGGAGGGTGGACCCCACGACCTATTGGACACAAGCAGGAGCTATGGAGGTGGACCCAGAATGGACATCTCCGACACAACCAAAGTAAGGACTAATTGCACAGAAGCAGTAGCTATCGAGGGTGGACCCTTAACCTATTGGGCACTAGCAGTAACTATGGAAGGCGGATTCAGAATTGGAATCTCCGATTACACCAATATAAGGACCTATTGGACACTAGCAGTAGCTATCGAGGGTGACCCATCACCTATTGGGCACTAGCTGTAGCTATGGAGGGTGGACCCAGAATGGGCTTTTAAGAAATCAGCCAAGTCAGGACCTATTGGAACCTAGCAGTTTCTAGGAAGGGTGGACCCAAGGACCTATTGGATGCTAACAGTAGCTATGGAAGGTGGGACCCAATTGGTATCTCCCACTCAACCTAAGTCCGGACCTATTAGACACTAACAGTAGTAGCTACGGAAGGTGGACCAGAATGGGCATCTTCCACTCAACCTAAGTCAGGACCTATTAAACACGAACAGTAGCTATGAAGGTGGACCCAGAATGGGCATCTCCCACTCAACCTAAGTCAGGACCTATTGGACACTAACAGTAGCTATGGAAGGTGGACCCAGAATTGGCATCTCCCACTCAACCTGAGTCAGGACCTATTGCACACTAACAGTAGCTATGGAAGGTGGACCCAGAATGAGCATCTCCCACTCAACCTTAGTCAGGACCTATTGGACACTAACAGTAGCTATGGAAGGTGGACCCAGAATGGCATCTCCCACTCAACCTGAGTCAGGACCTATTGGACACTAACAGTAGCTATGGAAGGTGGACCCAGAATTAGCATCTCCCACTCAACCTAAGTCAGGACCTATTGGACACTAAAAATAGCTATGGAAAGTGGAGCCAGAATGGACATCTCCACTCAACCTGAGTCAGGGACCTATTGCACACTAACAGTAGCTATGGAAGTGGACCCAGATTGAGCATCTCCCACACTACCTTAGTCAGGACCTATTGGACACTAACAGTAGCTATGGAAGGTGGACCCAGAATGAGCCTTTGCCACTCAACCTAAGTCAGGACCTATTGGACACTAACAATAGCTATGGAAGGTGGACCCAGAATGGGCATCTCCCACTCAACCGAAGTCAGGAACTATGGACACCAACAGTAGCTGTGGAAGGTGGACCCAGAATGGGCATCTCAGACGAAACCATGTAAGGAGCAATTGGACACTAGCAGTAGCTATCGAGGGTGGACCCATAACCTATTGGGCACTAGCTGTAGCTATGGAGGGTGGACCCAGAATGGGCATCTCAGACTCAGCCAAAGTCAGGACCTGTTGGACACTAGCAGTCCTCCGAGAGGAGGATGGAACCCACCTACCTATTCGACACTAACCGTAGCTATGGAAGGTGGACCAGAATGGGCATCTCTCTCACTCAATCTGAGTCAGGACCTATTGGACACAAACAGTAGCTATGGAAGGTGGACCCAGGATGAGTATCTCCCACTCAACCTGTGTCATGGACCTATTGGACACTAACAGTAGCTATGGAAGGTGGACGCAGGAATGGCATCTCCCACTCAAGCTAAGTCAGGACTTATTGGACACTAACAATAGCTATGGAAGGTGGACCCAGAATGGGCATCTCCCACTGAACCAATGTAAGAAGCAATTGGACACTAGCAGTAGCTGTCAAGGGTGGACCCATTACCCTATTGGGCACTAGCTGTAGCTATGGGAGTGTGGACCCAGAATGGGCATCTCAGACTCAGCCAAAGTCACGACCTAGGGAGGATGGACCCCAGGACCTATTGGACACTAACAATACCTATGGAAGGTGGACCCAGAATTGGCATCTCCCACTCACCTAAGTCAGGACCTATTAGACACTAACAGTAACCACGAAAGGTGGACCCAGAAGGGCATCTCCCACTCAACCTAAGTCAGGACCTATTGGACACTAGAGTAGCTATGGAATGTGGACCAAGAATGTACATCTCCCACTCAACCTTAGTCAGGACCTATTGGACACCAAAACTGGCTATGGAATGTGGACCGAGAATGGGCATCTCCCACTCAACCTAAGTCAGGACCTATTGGACACTAACAGTAGCTATGGAAGGTGGACTCAGAATTGGCATCTCTCCCACTCAAACAATGTAAGGAGCAATTGGACACTAGCAGTAGCTATCGAGGGTGGACCCATAACCTATTGGGTACTAGCTGTAGCTATGGAGGGTGGACCAGAATGGGCATCTCGGACTCAGCCAAAGTGAGGAACTATTTCACACCAGCAGTTCCTAGGGAGGATGGACCCCAGGACTATTGGACACTAACAGTAGCTATGGAAGGTGGACCCAGAATGGGCATCTCCCACTCAACCTCAGTCAGGACCTATTGGACACTATCAGTAACTATGGAAGGTGGACCCAGAATTGGCATCACCCACAGAACCTAAGTCAGGACCTATTGGACACTAACAGTAGCTATGGAAGGAGGACCCAGAATGAGCATCTCCCACTCAACCACTCAACTGGCATTTCCCACTCAACCTGAGTCAGGACCTATTGGACACTAACAGTTGCTATGCAAGGTAGACCCAGAAAGGGCATCTCCCACTCAACCACAGTCAGAACCTATTGGACACTACCAGTAGCTATGGAAGGTGGACCCAGAATGAGCATCTCCCACTCAACCACTCAACTGGCATCTCCCACTCAACCTGACTGAGGACCTATTGGAAACAAAAGGCTATGGAAGGTGGGAACCAGAATGGGCATCTCCCACTCAACCCGAGTCAGGATCTATTCGACACTAACAGTAGATATGGAATGTGGACCCAGAGTGGGCATCTCCCACTCAACCTGAGTCAGGACCTATTGGACACAAACAGGAGCTATGGAAGGTGGACCCAGAAAGGGCATCTCCCACTGAACCTGAGTCAGAACCTCTTGGGCACAAACAGTAGCTATGGAAGATGGACCGAGAATGAGTATCTCCCACTCAACCTAAGTCAGGGCATCTTCGACACTAACAGCAGCTATGGAAGGTGGACCCAGAATGAATCATCTCCACTCAACCTGAGTCAGGACCTCTTGGACACTAACAGTAACTATGGAAGGTGGACCCAGATTGGGCATCTCCCACTCAACCTGAGTCAGGACCTATTGGACACAAACAGTAGCTATGAAGGTGGACCCAGAATGAGCATCGCCCACTAATTCTGAGTCATGATCCTATTGGACACAAACAGTAGCTATGGAAGGGGTGGACCCAGAATGGGCATCACCCACTCAACCTAAGTCCGGACCTATTGGACACTAACAGTAGCTATGGAAGGTGGACCCAGAAATTGGCATGTCCCACTCAACCTAAGTCAGGACCTATTAAACACTAACAGTAGCTATGGAAGGTGGACCAGAATGAGTATCTCCCACTCAACCTTAGTCTCAGGACCTATTGGACACTAACAGTAGCTATGGAAGGTGGATCCAGAATAGGCATCGCCACAGAACCTAAGTCAGGACCTATTGGACACTAACAGTAGCAATGGAAGGTGGACCCAGAATGAGCATCTCCCACTCAACCACTCAATGGCATCTCCAACTCAACCTGAGTCAGGATCTATTGGACACTAACAGTTGCTATGGAAGGTAGACGCAGAATGGGCATCTTCCTCTCAACCACAGTCAGGACCTATTGGACACTAACAGTAGCTATGGAAGGTGGACCCTGAATGGTCATCGCCCACAGAACCTAAGTCAGGACCTATTGACACTACAGTAGCTATGGAAGGTGGACCCAGAATGAGCATCTCACACTCGACCACTCAACTGGCATCTCCCACTCAACCTGACTGAGGACCTATTGGACACAAACAGTAGCTATGGAAGGTGGAACCAGATGGGCATCTCCCACTCAACCCGAGTCAGGATGTATTCGACACTAACAGTAGCTATGGAAGGTGGACCCACAACTGGCATCTCCCACTCAGGATCTATTGGACACAAAGAGTAGCTATGGAAGGTGGACCCAGAATGAGCATCTCCCACTCAACCTAAGTCAGGACATATTGGACACAAACAGTAGCTATGGAATGTGGACCCAGAATGAGCATCTCCCACTCAACTAAGTCAGGAGCTATTGGACACTAACAGTAGCTATGGAAGGTGGACCCACAATTGGCATCTCCCACGCAACCTGAATCAAGACCTATTGGTCACTAACAGTAGCTATGGAAGGTGGACCAGAATGAGCATCTTCCACTCAACCTGAGTGAGGACATATTTGACACAAACAGTAGCTATGGAAGGTGGACCCAGAATGGGCATCTCCCACTCAACCTAAGTCAGGATCTATTGGACACAAACAGTAGCTATGGAAGGTTGATCCCCAGATGGGCATCTCCCACTCAACCTTAGTCAGGACCTATTGGACACTAACAGTAGCTATGGAAGGTGGACCCAGAATGAGTATCTCCGACTCAACTTTAGTCAGGACCTATTGGACACTAACAGTAGCTATGGAAAGTGGACCCAAGAACTGGCATCTCCCGCTCAACCTAAGTCAGGACCTATTGGATACTAACCGTAGCTATGGAAGGTGGACCCAGAATGGGCATCTCCGACTAAACCAATGTAAGGAGCAATTCGACACTAACAGTAGCTATCGAGGGTGGACCCATAACCTATTAGCACTAGCTGTAGCTATGGAGGGTGGACCCAGAATGGGCATCTTAGACTCGCCCAAAGTCAGGACTTATTGGACACTAGCAGTTCCTAGGGAGTGTGGACCCCAGGACCTATTGGATACTAACAGTAGCTATAGACGGTGGACCCAGAATGAGCATCTCCCACTCAACCTAAGTCAGGACCTATTAGACACCAACAGTAGCTATAGAAGGTGGACCCAGATTGGGCATCTTCCACTCAACCTGAGTCAGGACATATTGGACACTAACAGTAGCTATGGAAGGTGGACCCAGAATGAGCATCTCCCACTCAACCTGAGTCAGGACCTATTGGACAGAAACAGTAGTTATGAAAGGTGGACCCAGAAAGGCCATCCCACTCAACCTGAGTCATGACCTACTGGACAACAAACAGTAGCTACCCAGAAGAATGGGCATCTCCACTCAACCTGGGTCAGGACCTATTAGACACTAACAGTAGCTATGGACGGTGGAACAGAGTGGGCATCTCCCACTAAACCTGAGTCAGGACCTATTGGACACAAACAGTAGCTATGGAAGGTGGACCCAGAAAGGGCATCTCTCCCACTGACCTGAGTCAGAACCTCTTGGGTACAAACAGTAGCTATGGAAGATGGACCGAGAATGAGTATCTCCCACTCAACCTAAGTCAGGTCCTATTCGACACTAACAGCAGCTATGGAAGGTGGACCCAGAATGAACATCTTCCACTCAACCTGAGTCAGGACCTATTGGACACTAACAGTAACTATGGAAGGTGGACCCAGAATGGGCATCTGCCACTCAACCTGAGTCAGGACCTATTGGACACAAACAGTAGCTATGGAAGGTGGACCCGGAATGAGAATCTCCCACTAATTCTGAGTCATGATCCATTGGACACTAACAGTAGTAGCTATGGAATGTGGACCCAGAAATGGGCATCTCCCACTCAACCTAAGTCCGGACCTATTGGACACTAACAGTAGCTATAGAAGGTGGACCAGAATTGGCATCTCCCACTCAACCTAAGTCAGGACCTATTAAACACTAACAGTAGCTATGGAAGGTGGAACCAGAATGATTATCTCCCACTCAACCTTAGTCAGGACCTATTGGACACCAACAGTAGCTATGGAAGGTGGACCCAGAAGTGGGCATCTCCCACTCAACCTAAGTCAGGACCTATTGGACACTATCAGTAGCTATGGGAGGTGGACCCAGAATGAGCATCTCCCACTCAACCTTGGCCAGCCGTATTGGACACTAACAGTAGCGGTCTCTGACTAAACGAATGTAAGGAGCAATTGGACACTAGCAGTAGCTATCCAGGGTGGACCCATAACCTATTGGGCACTAGCTAGCTGTGGAGGGTGGACCCAGAATGGGCATCTCAGATTCATCCAAAGTCAGGACCTATTAGACACTAGCAGTTCCTAGGAAGGGTGGACCCCAGGACCTATTGGACACTAACAGTAGCTATGGACAGTGGACCCACAATTGGCATCTCCCACTCAGCCTGAGTCAGGACCTATTGGACACAAACAGTAGCTATGGAAGGTGGACCCAGAGTGAGCATCTCCCACTCAACTGAGTCAGGACCTATTGGACACTAACAGTAGCTATGGAAGGTGGACCCAGAATTGGCATCTCCCCCTCAACCTGAGTCAGGACCTATTGGACACTAACAGTAGCTATGGAAGGTGGACCCAGAATGAGCATCTCCCACTCAACCTTAGTCAGAACCTATTGGACACTAACAGTAGCTATGGAAGGTGGACCCAGAATTGGCATCTCCCACTCAACTTAAGTCAGGACCTATTGGACACTAACAGTAGCTATGGAAGGTGGACCCATAACCTATTGGGCACTAGCAGTAGCTATGGAGGGTGGACCCAGAATGGGCATCTCAGACTCAGCCAACGTCAGGACCTATTGGACACTAGCAGTGCTGGGGAGGGTGGACCCCAGGACCTATTGGACACAAGCAGGAGGTATGGAGGTGGACCCAGAATGGGTATCTCTCCGACCTAACTGAAGTTAAGGACCAATTGGACACTACAAGTAGCATATCGCGGGTGGACCCTCAACCTATTGGGCACTACCAGTAACTATGGAAGGTGGATTCAGAATGGGAATCTCTGATTACACCAATGTAAGGATCTATTGGACCCTAGCAGTTCCTAGAGAGGGTGGGACCCCAGGACCTATTGGACGCTAACAGTAGCTATGGAAGGTGGACCCACAATTGGCATCACCCACTCAACCTAATTCCGGAACTCTTGGACAGTAACAGTAGCTATGAAGGTGGACCCAGATTTGGCATCTCCCACTCAACCTAAGTCAGGACCTATTAAACACTAACAGTAGCTATGGAAGGTGGAACCAGAATGGGCATCTCCCACTCAACCTTAGTCAGGACCTATTAGACACAAACAGTAGCCACGAAAGGTGGACCCAGAATGGGCATCCCCCACTCAACATAAGTCAGGACCTATTAGACACTAGCAGTAGCTGTGGAAGTTGGACCCAGAATGAGCATCTCCCACTCAACCTAAGTCAGGACCTATTGGACACTAACAGTAGCTATGGAAGTGTGGACCCAGAATGAGCATCTCTCACTCAACCTGAGTCAGGACCTATTGCACACTAACAGCAGCTGTGGAAGGTGGACCCAGAATGGGTATCTCCGACTAAACCAATGTAAAGAGCAATTGGACACTAGCAGTAGCTATCGAGGGTGGACTTACAACCTATTGGGCACTAGCTGTAGCTATGGAGGGTGGACCCACAATGGGTCACCAGCAGTTCCTAGAGAGGATGGACCCCAGGACCTATTGGAAACTAACAGTAGCTATGGAAGGTGGGACCCAGAATAGCCATCTCCCACTCAATCTGAGTCAGGACCTATTTGACAAAACAGTAGCTGTGGGAAGGTGGACCCAGAATGAGTATCACCCACTCACCCTGAGTCATGACATATTGGACACTAACAGCAGCCATGGAAGATGGACCCAGGATTGGCATCTCCCACTCAAACTAAGTCAGGACCTATTGGACACTACAGTAGCTATGGAAGGTGGACCCAGAACTGGCATCTCCCACTCAACCTAAGTCGGGACGTATTAGACACTAACAGTAGCTATGGAAGGTAGACCAGAATGGGCATCTCCCACTCAACCTAAGTCAGGATCTATTGGACACTAACAGTAGCTATGGAAGGTGGACCCAGAATGGGCATCTCCAACTCAACCTGAGTCAGGACCTATTGGACACAAACAGTAGCTAGGAAGGTGGACCCAGAATGGGCATCTCCCACTCAACCCGAGTCAGGACCTATTAGGACACTAACAATACCTATGGAAGGTGGACCCAGAATAGACATCTCCCACTCAACCTGAGTGAGGACCTATTGGACACTAACAGTAGCTGTGGAAGGTAGACCCAGAATGGGCATCTCGCACTCAACCTGAATGAGGACAGGACCTATTGTACACTAACAGTAATATGGAATCTCCGATTACACCAACATCAGGACCTATTTGACACTAGCAGTAGCTATCGAGGGTGGACCCATAACTTTTTGCGCACTAGCTGTAGCTACGGAGGGTGGACCCAGAATCAGCATCTCAGACTCGGGACCTATTGGACACTAGCAGTTCCTAGTGAGGGCGGACCCCAGGACCTATTGGACACCAACAATAGCTATGGAAGGTGGACACAGAATTGGCATCTCCCACTCAACCTAAGTCAGGACCTATTAGACACTAGCAGTAGCTATGGAAGGTGGACCCAGAATGAGCATCTCCCACTCAACCTAAGTCAGGACCTATTGGACTCTAAGAGCAGCTATGGAATATGGACGCAGAATGGGCATCTCCCACTCAACCTAAGTCAGGACCTATTGCACACTAACAGTAGCTATGGAAGGTGGATCCAGAATGAGCATCTCCCACTTAACCTGAGTCAGGACCTATTGGACACTAACAGTAGCTATGGAAGGTGGACCCAGAGTGAGCATCTCCCACTCAACCTTAGTCAGGACCTATTGGGACGCTAACAGTACCTATGGAAGGTGGACCCAGAATGGCATCTCCCACTCAACCTGACTGAGGACCTATTGGACGCTAACAGTAGCTATCGAATATGAACCCAGAATTAGCATCTCCCACTCAACCTAAGTCCGGACCCTTTGGACACTAACAGTAGCTATGGAAGGTGGACCCAGAATGGGCATCTCCCACCCAACGTAAGTCAGGACCTATTGGACACTATCAGTAACTATGGAAGGTGGACCCAGAATTGGCATCTCCCACTCAACCTAAGTCAGGACCTATTGACACTAACAGAATCTAAGGAAGGTGGACCCAGAGTGAGCATCTCCCAATCAACCTTAGTCAGGACCTATTAGACACTAACAGTAGCTATGGAGGGTGGACCCAAAATGGGCATCTCCGACTAAACCAATCTAAGGAGCAATTGCACACTAGCAGTAGCTATCGAGGGTGGACCCATACCCTACTGGGCACTAGCAGTAGCTATGGAAGGTGGACCCAGAATGGGCATCTCAGACTTAGCCAAAGTCAGGACCTTTTTGACACTAGCAGTTCCTTGGGAGGGTGGACCCCAGGACCTATTGAAATCAAGCAGGGAGCTATGGAGGGTGGACCCATAATGGGCATCTCCAACACAACCAAAGTAAGGACATATTGGACACTAGCAGTAGCTATCGTGGGTGTGGACCCCATAAACCTATTGGGCACTAGCAGTAACTATGGTGGGCGGATTCAGAATTGGAATCTCCGATTACACCAACATCAGGACCTATTTGACGACTAGCAGTAGCTATCGAGGGTGGACCCATACCCTATTGGGCACTAGCTGTAGCTACGGAGGGTGGACCCAGAATGGGCATCTCAGACTCAGCCAAAGTCAGGACCTTTTAGACACTAGCAGTTCCTTGGGAGGGTGGACCCCAGGACCTATTTAAAACAAGCAGGAGCTATGGAGGGTGGACCCATAATGGGCATCTCCGACACGACCAAAGTAAGGACATATTGGCCACTAGCTGTAGCTATCGTGGGTGGACCCATAAACCTATTGGGCACTAGCAGTAACTATGGAGGGCGGATTCAGAATTGGAATCTCCGATTACACAACATCAGGACCTATTTGACACTAGCAGTAGCTATCGAGGGTGGACCCATAACCTATTGGGCACTAGTTGTAGCTACGGAGGGTGGACCCAGAATGCGCATCTCAGACTCAGCCAAAGTCAGAACCTATTGGACACTAGCAGTTCCTAGTGAGGGTGGACCCCAGGACCTATTAGACCCTAACAGTAGCTATGGAAGGTGGACCCAGAATGAGCATCTCCCACTCACCTAAGTCAGGACCTATTGGACACTAACAGTCGCTATGGAAGGTGGACCCAGAATGGACATCTCCCATTCAACCTTAGTCAGGACCTATTGGACACTAACAGTAGCTATGGAAGGTGGACGCAGAGTGAGCATCTCCCACTCAACCTTAGTCAGGACCCATTGGACACTAACAGTAGCTATGGAAGGTGGACCCAGAATTGGCATCTCCCACTCAACCTGAGTCCGGGACCTATTGGA
>JADBJO010006622.1:100000-115000 GCA_016801955.1 Conus betulinus
TGTGTGCGTGTATACGCGCGCGCGCGTGTGTGTGTGTGTGTGTAGAGGGTAGTAACAAGTGAAAATTTTGAACATTACAAATTCATATTATGAAAAAAGTATGAGCGCGGGGGCGAAAGTCCACGGGGTGGAAGTGAAGGGGGGAGGGGGGGGGGGGAGGGGGGGGAGGGGGGGGGGGTAGAAGTTTGCCGTGCGAAGTCCACGAGGCGAAATCCACAGCGGAAAAATCCTCGGCCTTGTGTCGCGATGTAAAAAAAAAAAAAAAAAAAAACTTCAAGCGCCACAAAACGCTCACCTCTAACTAGGGTTTTTGAGCGAGCGTAGCGTGGCTAGAATCGGCAGGTGAATTCTGAGCTCATTTTAGATCAGCTGCAAAGAACTTTACAGAATTCGGCGAATTATGTTGCTGAGCTTTAGGCGATTCACCGTCGCAATACACTGGCCTGTAGCGAATCTACTGTATGCAGGTCTCTGGGATTTACCATGGTCCTCATTCATTAACCGATGCAGTATAGAGGCTGAAAGGTTTATCGTAGTCTACGCAGTTAGGCTGTGCTGGTTTTATGAACCTCCACCCCCACCCCTCCCTCACTCTCTCGCTAAGATCAAAATGAAAATCCTACTGACACGGTTTGAAAAAATTAACACATACCTTGTGCACCGTAGAAGTAACATCGTATACTTAAAGATTCCGAAACAAAGATGTGTGTGTGTGTGTGTGTGTGTGTGTGTGTGTGTGTGTGTGTGTGTGTGTGTGTGTGTACGAGCGTGTGTTCATGTGTGGAGGAGGGGTATGTAGGGTGAATGGAAGGGGGGGGGAAGGAAGAGGGGGGAGGGAGTTGGTCTTTCTGCATCCTGCAGAGCCACTGCGGTGTGCCTGTCTCTCTCTGTCTCGGTCTGCCCGTCTCTCACCGTCTCCTGTATGTAGAAGTGGTGTGTGTGTGTGTGTGTGTGTGTGTGTGTGTGTGTGTGTGTGTGTGTGTGTGTGTGTGCATGCCTACGCACATGCACTCACCAATTCTATTTCAGACCCAACGGACTTTCTCCCAGCTATTTCTCCGAGCCACCTTCAACACCCTCATCCTCCCTTTGAGACAAATACCACACCCCCCCCCCCCCCCCCCCCCCCCCCCAAAAAAAAAAAAAAAAAAAAACTCCTCCCTATCCATCCCCGTCTGACACACGACCGCCGAACGCCGGCACCAAACGTATCGCTCCACCGGCTGATCAAAGGGCGATTCCGCTAACCCGCCCTCTCCGGGTTCTTTGGTTCCCCCCCCCCCCCCCCCCTCTCTCTCTCTCTCTCTCTCTCTCTCTCTCTCATTTCGAGATCAACACAGGGTGCCATCTCTGCAAGGTTCTAGAAGTTCGTCACCCGACCTGAGCTGGCGATGGTCATCTGACCCACACGCGTGCTTCCAGCAGAGTTACATGCTGCTGTCTTTTTTTCCTTTTTTTAAGTGTTGTTATGTAGTAATATCAGCCATGTCCTCGTAACAGGGAGTCAATAGGCGTATTTTATACCATCTAATTGCGCTATTAGCCCCTGTTAATTGTGGAGTTTTTCCCAGCTTTAATTCGATAATTAATTTTTTTTTTGTCCACCTAACAGAGCATTCACAAGTCATTAGACGTATTTAATACCATCTGACTACGCCATTGGCCCTGAGAACTATGGATTTTTTTTTTCTCCGTAATTCGATAATAAATTAAGTTTTTTAAGTTCATGTAACAGGGCATTAGGTGTATTTAATACCATCTGACTGCACCGTTGGCCCCTTTAGCTGGTTTTCGTTTACCCTTGAATTAAATGATAACATCAACTTTGCTAAGTCCACGTAACAGGGCGTTTCACGAGTTATTAGGCGTATTAAATACCATCTGACTGCGCTACTGGCCTTGACACTCAGTGGAGTTCTGAATTTTACAGTTACATTAATTTTTTATCCACGTAATTGGGCATTCACGAGTCAGTAGGCGTATTTGATACCATGTGTCCGCGCAAATGGCCCTGTTAGGTATGTAGACTCCCCCCCCCCCCCCCCCCCCCCCCCCCCCCCCCCCCCTCCCCTTTTTATTTGACGATCACAAAACGTTTTTTTTTTTAAAATACACCTAACAGAGCATTCACGAGTCACTAGGCGTATTTAGTACCATCTGACTGCGCCATGGTGGCCCTGGAGGTTTTCCTCCCTTTATTCAATAATCGCATAAACCTTGATTTTTAGTCCACGCAACAGGGCATTCACAAGCCATTAGGCGTATTTAATACCATGTGACTGCGCCATTGGCCTTGTAAGCTGTGGACACTCCCCACCCCCACCCTGCTCCCTGATTCTATCTGATGACTATCTTTTATAGTCCACTTGGCGCAATCACAAGTCATTAGACATATTGACTACAGTCTAACTGCGATATTGGCCCCATTAAGGTAAAACCTTCTCCTCCCCCACCCTCACCCCTCCTCATCATCGCCTTTATTCAACGATAACATTAACTTTCCTAGTCCACGGGAACAGGGCATTCACGAGACTTTAGGCGTATCTTTAATACATTTGACTACGTCACTGACCCTGTCAGCGGTGCAGGATTTATTCGATTTTTTAATTAAGCATCTGTAGCCTTGGATGGTTCTTTCGGTGGGCTGAGGACCACTTATGTCTAGAACCAAGGAGATGGCACCATCTGTTGACCCCAGTGGAAAGTCGAAAGGGGGAGGGGCGGGGGGCGTGAGAGGGAACATTTAGAAGGGAGAGTGCTTGAAACCACTCTTTGATGATGTTGGGGGTGATCCCGGTGCCCAAGGGTTCAGGTGAACGTCGACCAGAGGGGGGGGGGGGGGGGGGGGGGGGGGGGAATGCGGGGTTATTGTTGAAACTTGTCTCAAAGGGCAGGAAGTTGGGTTTGAAGACGGATCGTGAGAATAGGTGAGGAAAAGGTGGCTGACGGGGCTGAAATAGAATCACTCTCTCTCTCTCTCTCTCTCTCTCTCTGAGTGTGTGTGTGTGTGTGTGTGTGTGTGTGTGTGTGTGTGTGTGTGTGTGTGTGTCCTTTCCGTCCCCTCCGTTTCTGTCGGTGTCTTCTGTGCGGTTTTACTAAAAAGGTGGAAAAGGCCAGACGAAAGAGAGAGCGTGGGGAGAGGGTGGTGCAGGCAGGGCAGGGGGAGGGGGGGGGGGAGGATATGAAAAGCAAAAAAAACCAACAACAAAAAACTCGGATTTCACTGTGAGTCACAGCACCGAGTGACATGGAAAAAAAAAAAAAGAAGAAAATTTAAAAAGTAGCAGTAATTACTGGCAGCATTATACCTATCGCAATTGTCAGCATTATTTTTCGCTTACAATGAGTACTAGTATTTCTAATACTGCTTTTGCTGGTGGTGCTACGCCACTACCTTGCTACTTCTTCTACTACTGCTGCTGCTGCTGCGGCTGCTGCTGCTGCTTCCACCGCTATTGATGCTATAACCCCCTATACATCACGACAGTCATGGCGAGACGATCTAACAAAATGTTGTCAACAATGGCACTGAGCACGTACATTTCAAATGCACACGCACGCATACGAATGTACACACACACACACACACACACACACACACACACACACACGCACACGCACACGCATGCACGCACGCACGCACGCACGCACACACACACACACACACACACACACACACCATGCCCAACAATCAAAAGTCGTAAACTACATAAAAGGGGTATAGGTAAGGGTCAGAATGCTTCTTCGACCAAACAATGTTAAGACAGCTGTAAAACGTGGTCAAGTCTGCTTGGCGAAGAGAGAACGGGGCTGGCTGCAAATGGAGGGACGCTCGTAGGTTCAGACCTAAAAGAGGGAAATTTGTACATGTGGATGTCAGAAAGAAGAACATTGGCCGTATGGTTTTGGTCTAAAAGAAAGAAATCTGTACATGTGGATGACAGAAAGAACATAGGCCGTATGGTTTTGGCCTAACAGAAGGAAATCTGTACACGTGGATGTCAGAAAGAACATTGGCTGTATGTTTTTTTTGGCCTTAAAGATGGAAATCTGTACACGTGGATGTCAGAATGAAAAAACACTGGCCGTATGGTTTTTGGCTAAAAAAGAAGGAAATCTGTACATGTGGATGTCAGAAAGTAGAACATTAACCTATGGTTTTGGCTTTAAAGAAGGAAATCTGTGCATGTGGATGTCAGAAAGAAGAACACTAGTCCTATGGTTTTGGCCTAAAAGAAGGAAACCTGTACATGTGGATGTCAGAAAGAAACACTGGCTGTATGGCTTTGGCCTAAAAAGAAGGAAACCTGTACATGTGGATGTCAGAAAGAACACTGGCTGTATGGTTCTGGCCTAAAAGAAGGACATCTGTACAAGTGGATGTCAGAAAGAACACTGGCTGTATGGTTTTGGCCTAAAAGAAGGACTTCTGTACATGTGGATGTCAGCAGCAGAACGGAGATGAAGAGGGTGTGGACAGATTGAGGGGTTCAGAATGACACGCTGGAACCTGCTCTTCAAAAAACTTAAAAACACGGGAGAGAGAGAGAGAGAGAGAGAGAGAGAGAGAGAGAGAGAGAGAGAGAGAGAGAGAGAGAGAGAGGAATGTGCCCTTTGTGTAATGTGCAACCGGTGAAGGGACACACAAAAAAACAGGTACAACAAAAGCATGGTAAGGATCGAAAAACAGGTCGTGCAGCGCTGTTCTGGATTTCACTGAGGCTGGATTCTCAGAACTGAGAAAGGTTTTCCGGTATTTGGTGTACAAGGAACAAATGAGCGCATCAAAAAAAAAAAAAAAGAAAAAGAGAGAGAGAGAGAGCTTCTTTATTAAGACAAGAACGGAAGGAACCGATTATTCTGCGCCTGACATGAAACGTAAGACTCGTGCAAGAGAAGAGAGTTGTGGAAAGGGACGTTTCATCAACCAATACACCCAGTTCGTTAACCCACTGAAACAATCTAATTTGCGGCTTGGCTTCTTTACATGCAAAGTAAAACCCAGATCCATGAAAGAAAAAAAAAAAAAAAGAAAAGTTAAAAGAGAGGGGGAAAGGTGGAAGACCGTTCTAAAACCGACGCTGGATACAAGAAGAAAAAAGGGTTATGGCCGTCATAAGCGTGGGGAGGGTACAGGCAAAAGAGTGAGGGAAAAGGTTAACATTCGACTTCATGGGAAGGCAATTAAAAAAAAAAAAAAAAAAAAAAAAAAAACCGTGCGTCCATGAAATCTGCAAGAGATGATCGCAGATCAACAGGAATGAGAGAAAGAGACGTGGCCCCGCTTTTCATCTCCTAGTACCTCCAACAGACTGCCAAGTTTCATCAGATTTCAAGTGTTTTCGGCAAACACATTTCTTTATTTCCGTATTCAACGTCTCTCAACGACCGATGATCTCTAAACAGCAATAATCAATTGCATCAAATAATAAAAGAAAAATAAAACAAAGGTTAAAGAACAAGGACTGCACACTGGTAGTAAGAAAAAAAAAAAACCGAAGCCGCTGTTCAAGCCACCCAAAACCAAAAACAGAGGGAGAGAGAAAGCAATCGTCAGGCCAGTGTTGGAATTCGTGTTGACTTACGGCAAGATCCAATGGCTGACGTACACAGCATGGCTTAGTGGGGGGGTTCTAAGATGCCAATCGACCAGGTTGCATAACACGCAGTGGTTTACATGTGCGTGTGTACGTATGTCTTTCAGTTTGCTGCGTGCACCCACCCACCTCTCTCTGTCTTTGCGTGTGTGCGCGTGTGTGTGTGTGTGTGTGTGTGGTGTGTGTTGGTGTGTGGGGGGGGGGGGGTGGGGGGGCGCGCGCGTGCGTATCTGTGCGTGTGCGTGCGTGTGTTAATGCATTAGTGCGTGCGTGCGTGTGTGTGTGTGTGTGTGTGTGTGTGTGTGTGTGTGTGTGTGTGTGTGTGTGTTCGAGTTTGTGTGTCTGTGTGTCTGTCTCTGTCTGTCTGTGCGCAGACATCACTTTCTATCCTCTGCGTGATGACAGCCCTGAAATTGCTCCAAGGTAGCCGGGTGGACTGCTACAAAACGACAGTGACTGAATCAACATTGCAGACAGCTGACCTAGTGTTTATTCCTCAAGATATTCCAAGCTTCTAAGCTGACGGGGGAAACCGATGCTACCACATTCTGGTTTCCTCCAACACCAGAGAGGACACGCTGTTGGTGCCAGGAGTGCCAATATATTGACACCTGACAGTGTAAGTAACATAATGCCAGGCGCGCCACGGGCATCCTACACTTGACGGCGGTAATACAATGCTAGAAGAGTACCGGGTATCATGCAGTTTACAACGTCAGTAACGTAGTGCCAGTCGTGCATGGGTATCCTACACTTCACGGTGAAAGTAAACGTAGTGTCAGACGTGCACCGAGAATCCTACACTTTACGGCAAAATTAGCATACATTGTCAGGCATGCGCCGATATCCTACACTTTACGGCGAAAGCGACGTTGAGTCTGGCGTGCACCGAGCATCCTACACCTTACGGCGAAATCAACACATTGTCAGGCATGCACCGGGTATCCTACACTTTATGACGGAAATCACACAGTAATAATAATAATCCAGCGTGCACCGGGTGTCCTGCTCTTCATGGCGAAATTAACATAGTGTCAGACGTGCACCGGGTATCCTACACTCAACGGCGAAAGTAATATGATGCTAATAGCGCACCGGGTATCCTACACTTTACAACATAAGTAACTTAGCATCAGGCGCGCACCGAGTATGCTGCACTTTACGGTGAAAGTAATATAATGTCAGGTACCTTACGGACGAAGTAAAAATGAAAGGCGCTCACCGTGCCTACTGCACCTTACGGAGAAAGAAACAATGCCAGGAGTGGACTGGGTATCCTGCATCTTGCGACGGAAGTCCCCTGCTGCCATGTGCGAACGGAGATCCTACACACCTCAGATGAAGAAACGCGTTGCAAGGAATGCACGGGTATCCTACAAGTTAAGGCGAAAGTACACCGTCGATGCCAGCTTACACACTTTACGGAGAAAGAAACACGCTGCGAGGGGTGCACGAATAGCCTACACCTTACGAGAAAGCAACATGGCGACCCGCGGAGAAAGTAACATGGCGACCCACGGAGAAAAAAACATGGCGACCCACGGAGAAAGTAACATGGCGACCCATGGAGAAAGTAATATGGCGACCCACGGAGAAAGTAACATGGTGACTCACGGAGAAAGTAACATGGTGGCAAATGTAAACGGATATCCTACACACCAAAAGGTGCCAGATATGAACGGATATCCGACGTTGAGATGAACATGGTGCCAGATGTGAACGGATATCCTACACCGAAAATAATATGGTGTCGAGATATGAACGGATATCCTACATCGAATACGTGGTGCCAGATTTGCACAGATTTCCTACGCCGAAAAGAACATGGTGCTAGATATGAAAGCATACCCTACACCGAAAATAACATTGTGCCAATATGAACGGATATCCTACACCGAAAATAACATGGTGACAGATATGAACGGACATTTACACTGAAATAACATGGTGCCATTTAAGAATGGATATCCTACACCGAAAATACCATAGTACCAGACATGAACGGATATCCTACACCGAAAATAACATCGTGCCTGCTTGATCCAGCAGTGACGCACCGCGTTCGATATTCGAAGTTCCCACCAACATAAAAATTGTCACCTCCGCTGCCTATTTTTATGCGCTGTTCTTTCCTGTGTTCTACCTTTCCCGCCCACACACACGCAATCTGAAATGGTTATTCTTCTCTGTCATATAAGTTATGTGAGTGTGGACATCACGCCTGAATGCACCTATTCAAACAATTATAATAAACAGCCCTGATAAGGCCAATGTATCTTTCTCAACAATTCTAAGAGAGAGAGAGAGAGAGAGAGAGAGAGAGAGAGAGAGAGAGAGAGAGAGAGAGAGAAAGAGAGGCCTGAATTGGTCAGTGCAACTATCCAAACAAGTAGAAACAGTTGCTGGGTCTAATATCGCACAATGCAAGGGATATGTCTGACAAATCACCGAGGAAGGCAATAACAGGATTAAAGAAAAATGGGTAAGTACATCATGCAAAGGAAAATATACATGAGGCCAAGGGGAGAAATGAAAGATAAAAAAAAAAAGCACAGAAAAATGGATTATGAAATCATGGCAAAAGGAAAGATGGATGTGGCCACCATGAGCATGAAACCATACATGACATACTGAGAAAGGAAAAGAAAGGGAAAACATTCACCCGAATGTGCCTCTTACAGAGAAAGCAACATATTAAGGATCGGTGTGGACATCACAACAAGCAAAGATCGACGCGGACATAGTGAGAGAGGACGGATGGGAGTAGACATAAGAAAGCGGAAAATTGAATGCGGAAATCATACGAGAGAAGAGAGGTGGATAAGGACACAATGAGAGAAGGGAAAGATGCGCGAGGATATCAAGACAAAGGCAAGAGTGGTGAGAATAGCCAGAGAAAAGGGCGGGATGAGGACGCCACAGGTTATAAACCAAGGACAAGCTCAATGGCATAAGAATGAAAACGACGGACGGATGAAGACGTAGTGAGAAAACGGCGGATGGGAACATGGTAAACAAGGACGATGAGGACGATGTGAGAAAAGCCAATGACAATATGTTCAGAAAATAAAGGATGAAGGTGGGAAAAAAAAGATGAAGAAAGGGGAAGATGTCCTTTCGTACACCTTTACTCTCTACAGTAAAGAGCTTCATGACGTGCAAGATCATGGTCCGTATACAGATGTGGGTAAATATTGACAATGTTCTTAAAAGCGGCGGGGGAGCATACCATGCCATGAGAATCCAATACAACAGTTTTGATATTAACAGGCTCTTGAACAAATGAAGATGGTACAAAACGAATTATTTCCAACATATAAATTTCTTCCCAATTTTTCCTACCTTTGCTGAAAGTCAGACAGACGGAAGGGAAGGGGAAGAAATCTTGCCAAAAGGGATCTTACAATTTCCGAGCCTTTTTGTTAGTACAAGTGGCAGCAAATAAATGAAGTACCATCGTTTTACTTTGTCGCAGTTATGGACAATATGACCTGTTTGAAGTCGCCGCAAGAAAAGCATACGGAGATGTTTTAAACAACATTAAAGAGTGAACGAACGACTATCCAAGCGATCGTTTTTAAAACTGTACGACTGACTGATCCATTTACTTTTTGTCAACATATTTGTTATCCATACATCTTGACAATTTTTATTTAGATTCATGATAAGTTTTCCTTAAACAAAGGAAAGAATCGATTACTAATTTTGTACAAAAGCGGCAAAGTAAATTCCGAGGAACCGCTGTCCACAAGCACACACGTGCGTGTGTGCGTCTCTCTCTCTCTCTCTCTCTCTCTCACACACACACACACAAAGAAAGACACCAACAACAGATACAACAGGGCACAGTGTAGTAGTGCAGCACAGCAAACAAACGCTGCACACGAACATAATGTGTGCGCGTCAAAAACACAAACACACGCGCGCGCGCTCACACCTCCGTTTGATATTACTAATGTCGACGGATGTTGCATTGAATTAGAATCAACATACACCTCTCTCCACCCCACACACACCCCCCACCCCCTTGCGCACACACACACACACACACACACACACACGCCCGCATGCGAACACACACACACACACACACACACACACGGTACCTCTGACCGTGGAATATGTCGCGCCCTGTTTGGGTGGTTCGTTGCATTGGTCCGCACCTGGCGCTTAGCTCTAACCTGTGGCTTCGCCTAGCTGTTTGCGTGCACCAGCGGCCACACGCCGAGCAACGGCTTCGACTGGCTGGGTATAATGTAGAAAATGCTTAACATCAATGCCGCCACAATGAGAAACTTTTGCGAAGTTCACTGACGTAAACCTATTCATTTTATGGTAGCGTGGTGGTGGTGGTTCGTCTTCTGCATGCTGTTCTAACCCCGGTGTCAGACTGGAAGATACACGCACGTGCAGCACAAAAAACAAGACCGTGACTTGCACTGAATTATAAACCTCGCTCACGAGGTGGGTTAACAAAGACCCGATTGAAATGCTCTGCTCTGTCGTTACTATAGCAACGCAAGGATATATATATATATATATATATATATATATATATATATATATATATATATGTGTGTGTGTGTGTGTGTGTGTGTGTGTTAGGGGAGAAGGAGGAGGGTATTGTGTTGGGGGGATGAGGAAGGAAAGTGAAGAAGGAAACAAAAGCAGACTTGGCGAGCATAATTTGGAATCGGTTTTGACCTGTAGCATGTGACACTGTCTCGAAAGCTGGGGTCAAGGTCAGGAATTTAAGCTGCTGCTGTCTTTACTCATGGTACAAAGAATGAACAAAGAGGCGATGGCCGAGAGAGGGGGGGGGGGGGGGGGGAAGAAGAGAGGGGTTGCATGGAGAAGGGTTGGGCTATGGGAAGGAGATGGGAGAGGCGTGTACCGCTGATTAAGAAGCAGGCTGAGTTTGTAGAAAAGAAGGGTAAAGTAGAAGTAAGTAATAACGCGTCATTGATACAAGTACGTCACAAGGCCCCCTACGCTGATATCCATACGTTGTTTCGTAGTGAAGTGATCTTTGTGTCATCAGCCGTGCTCTGCTAAATACATCTGGCCAGAACCATGAACATGTCAAAACAGCGGGTTTGAGAAATATCTTATAATCGCCAAACTTGTCAACAGACCTGAAATGATATGGTTTCTTCAACAACTTGCTATTTCGTGTCATACAAGAAAAGAACGCAGCTTGTTTTTAACTCTTTTTTTTTTTTCAAGTGGGTAAAATGTGGAGAGAAAGAGGGGGGGGAGGGAAAGTGCTGCTATCAAGAGCATTTTAAATATGAGTCACCTTGTGGACACGTGATTTAAAGTATTACAGCGTTAACAGTGCTATGGCCGGAGACGATAGCCAATGTGAGAAAACAGTAAAATTTGCCCAATAGGGGAGATGATCAGGCTAGGTTTAACAGTGGCTCTACCCCTCCTCATTTGTCCCGTCCGTCCCCCTTGATTTTTTCTGGAAATGTTTAGTCACACGTGTGTCTCTTCTTTAAACCTTAACCATGCCCACATTTTTGCAGGCCTGTCCACGTACATTTGTTTTTAAAGTTTTGCCCTAAGACATCTTTCCTACTCGCGGCAGTAAGTTTTTTTAACGAGTGCATTAACCGTACACCTATGATTACGCATGCTGGATATGAAACTCCGCTTTAGAAACCCCCGATATACAGCGAACAAAACGGGGAGTAGCGGACAGCTGGACAGAACACTATGGACTATTGGCAGAGTTTCTTTCTCTTGCTGGTGAAGACAACGCAACAGCGGCATAGATTATTAATCCTTTTTTTCAACGTTTAGTCTAGTTTCATAAATGAACGGTAAGGCTTAGTTTGGGCTGGGGGTCCGGTTTAGCTTAGGTTAAGTCAGGGTCAGGTTAAACGTAGGGTCATGCAGTCTGGAATTGCAGAATGCTGCCAGTCTGTTATCTAAGTTTACATTTTCAAGGCCTCAAGAAGCTGGCGGAGCTCGTCACGTGTGCAGGTCACGCCGCGCTCAAACTGTCAGTGGTCCTTGTATCGGAAAGCCTTGCGGAGTTCATCCTCGCGTGTGTGTTATTAGCGTGCTCGTGTGTACATATTTTAACGTTTGCAAGGATGAATAGGGAGGCAGAAGGATCCATATATGTATGTTTGTATTATATATATGCTTTCATGTGCGTATAAGCTGGTGCGCACCTGTGTGTGTGTGTGTGTGTGTGTGTGTGTGTGTGTGTGTGTGTGTGTGTGTGTGTGTGTGTGTGTGTGTGTCTGTCTGTCTGTCTGTGCGCGCGCGTGCGTGCATGACGTCAAGTGTTGTCATCTTTGTTGAGAATTTCACAGACTTTCTTCTTCATCCTGCCATCAAAAAAGAGGGAAAATAGAGTAGAAACAATAACGATTTTCTTAATTGTAAACCAGTGAAATCATCCAAACAAAGCAAACTGATCAAAACAAAACAAAACAAAAAACATCCCTATTGAGTCGCAAAATGTTATGTATACATTCCAGTTAATGTCTAAATCAGAACACTACATACGCCAGCAGCAAATAGGTGCAAACTGAGAGAGAGAGAGAGAGAGAGAGAGAGAGAGAGAGAGAGAGAGACAGAGAGAGAGACAGACAGACAGACATACAGATAGATAGACAGACAAACAGTATGACATTTCTATATGACCTCCATGGAAGGTCAATTACTATAAACATGTTCCATACCAAATCTCGTGAACCAGGAACAAACCCAGTTTATGTGTCATTCCGTTCCAATTCCGAGAACTGTCAATCACTATCAGAAAATGACAGTCACTGAATGACAAGACATTATCAATCGAATCGAATCTACCACTGACCAGTGTCTACACGATAAAATACATCCCACCTGCCCTGCTCTCAAACCAACAGCAGGAACAACGATTCCAGGTTCGAACGGCCGACAAAGATAAGGCAGACAGACAACAGTACATCACGACCAACAATAATGACCTCGGGTTGCCGGACACTCTCTTAAGTTCATTCATCGGAGGTGAGCTACATTGGCAACCAGTGGTTCCAGCCTTAGCAGCTGCAGCCAGCTGTGTCGGCACCAAAGCGCTTAAAACGGAGGAGGAACGTTAGTATTTGTCAAAGCTTTTCAAGAAGTGGTGCCTTCGCAATGGCAGCTTTTTGGTCGTTGCCATTGTTCTGCCTGATCATTCATGGTGAGCGTTAAGGAATCAGGGGTTGTTGAAGTAGTGGAATTGGCTGATTGTTGGGCTTCGGTGGTGGAGGTGGGAGCGGGGGTAAGGTGGGGGGCATGTTGGCTGGCTGTCTATCTGACTGCGTGGTTGTTGATTGATCGTATTGGAGAGAGAGAGAGAGAGAGAGAGAGAGGAGAGAGAGAGAGAGAGAGAGAGAGGGAGATATTTTCATTCATGTAAGTACCCCTAATGAAGAGGGTAATGTGAACACATCTTTTTCAAAGAAGAGCAACAACAAATCAATCAAATATTCATCAATGTGCAACAGGTAATCGCAACAACTAAACATCAAACAGTCCACAAAAATTAATTCTTAACTACATACGATACTTCGAATCCTAAATGCCTTGTACAAGAAAACAGCTAAACGAGAGAGAGAGAGAGAGAGAGAGAGAGAGAGAGGAGAGAGAGAGAGAGAGAGAGAGAGAGAGAGAGAGAGAGAGCTGCACGCGCGTTAACACATACATTGCTAGAGAGGAGAGAGTGGATATCTACGAACTGTCCATCTCCCTGGCCTGTGTACACTTTTTTTTACACACACACACACACACACACACACCACACACACATGCGCGCGCGCGCGCATGCACACACACACACACACACACACACACACACACACACACACACACACACACACACACATACACACAAGAAAGCACCAGGAAACAGAACTATACCTATCTTAATGTCTCATACACTAAAAGCATCAAACTGGGGCAGAAGAAGAGAGAGGAGGAGGAGGAGGAGGAGGAGGAAGAAGAAGAAAAAGATGATGATGATGAAGGAGAAGAAGAAGATGATGAAGAAGAAGAAGAAGAAGAAGAAGAAGAGGAAGTTACAGTTCAACTGAAAAGAAGACGACTCAGGATGAGGTAACATAAACATAAGTTTGTTCAGAAAGTCGGCGTAACACTGGAAGAGACTATCATTTCAGCGCCACCTCACCTCAGTCTGGCACGTTTCATTTGGGACCCCACCGCGTTAGCTCTGTTGGCCATCATCATTCACAGAAGCAAAAGTTCTGAGCTGAAACTTCTGTTCTTCCTGGCTAGATTCATTCTCTTCTTCCTGGCTGTTTCGAAACATCTTGTCGATTATTTACAGGAAGTACAGAATGATACTGTCAGACTGAACGTTTTGAAGTCGACACAACAGGTTGTTTTGACGTCCGGACTTCTTCAGGCAAGACAGACATGTGTGGCAGACAATATACAGATTAACAAAACAACAGCCGAAGAATACATAACTCTGCTAAGAAGAAAGCGTTCAGTACTAGATGGGGGAAGCATATGAGAATTATGTTCTCCTGGGTCTTTAGAAATTACGATGGGGTGCTAAACCAGAGACTGAGGTATACAGAAGTAAGTAGAGAATAACATATAAAAAAAAAAATGCAGAAATGAGAATGAAAAAAAAAAAGTAAATGAGCCGTGATGAAATGAACGTAAACAAGAAAAACCATTTCCAAAATATGTGTGATTTTTTAGATTTCCAAAATGTGTGATTATTAATATTTCTATAGAGGGAGAATATACCTTCAGGTGGGTATCTATGTATATAACTCTCCCTAGTCTACGTAGGCTCGTTACTCACTTTCCTTCAGGTGGGTATCTATACACTGTAACTCTCCCTAGTCTACGTAGGCTCGTTACTCACTTTCCTTCAAGTGGATACCTATAATACTGTAACTCTCCCTAGTCTATGTACGCTCGTTACTCACTTTCCTTTCAGGTGGTATCTATATACTGTAACTCTCCCTAGTCTACGTACGCTCGTTACTCACTTTCCTTCAGGTGGGTATCTATGTACTGTAACTCTCCCTGGTCTACGTGCGCTCGTTACACACTTTCCTTCTCTCGTGGTCTCCGCCTCCTTATTCTCGTTTTCTGCTACGTTTTCTCTACTCTTTCTTCCTTGCGTTTCCGCACTCCCCCTCTCCTTCTCCTTCTCCTCCTCCCCCTCCCCCTCCTCTCTTTCTCCTCCTCCTCCGCCTGCTCCTCCTTCTGCTCTTCCCTCTCATCCTCCTCCTGCCTCTCCTCCTCCCTCTCCTCCTCCTGCTCTTTCTCCTCCTCCTCCGCCTACTCCTCCTGCTCCTCCTCCCTCTCTTCCTTCTCCTCCCCTCCTCCTGCTTCTCCTTTTCCTCCTCCTCCTCTTGTTCCCCTTCTCCTCCCTCCTCAT
>JADBJO010006622.1:127500-129985 GCA_016801955.1 Conus betulinus
TGGTCGGGAGCTGGCCTTCATAGGAATCGAACCCACGACCTCCCAGCCTAGAATCCGCGGCGCTAACCACTGCACTACGGCGGTTCGGTTGAAAATGCCTTGTTTTAGCCCTAGTGATGCCAGACCTGTATTGGCTCATCATACGAATATAGTCGATCTGTCTGTGATACTGACTGTTTGAGTGCTGTGTCCATCGTCAGGATGTTGTAAGCTCAAAACTGCTGGCAAGGACCGAGGCATTATCACTAGCAAATTCTAGCAGGCATGGACCCTGTCACTGATGGTATCACCACAGACATTCTTCCTTTCCTCTTAAGCGTTTATACCGATATATTTGTTTTCAATCCAGTCCCTGAATGATGAAGATGTCTTTCTTGTCAACCCTCCTAATGACAGTTTGAAGCTGGGAGAGAAATTCTTCAAACGCTCACCATCGTAATCTGATGCCAGAGTGTGTGTCTGCATTGCCATGATGGTGACTGGTATCGCTGGCAGGCGGATGATGATGACTCTGCTGGCAATGGGACAACATCCTGTACAGCGTTTTTCTTATTAGCTGAGCCCACCTCCCCATACACACACACACACACACACACACACACACACACACACACACACACACACACACACACACACACACACACGCGCGCGCGCACACACACACACACACACACACACACACACACACACACACACACACACACCCACACACACACCTCACACTCTCTCTCTCTCTCTCTCTCTCTCTCTCTCTCTCTCTCTCTCTCTCTCTCTCTCTCCCATGTGCATGTTGTTGTTTGACAGACTTTTCGCCAAGGGGTGGGTCGGCTAAAGTCTGGGGAGTGGGGGAGACAGTAAATCATATTGCGTATCGTCGTTTCTCTGAATGGCATAGCCAATGTTAGGAAGGTACTCAAGGTCTGACCAGCGCGTTGGGCTGATGCGTAGGTCAGACATCTGCTAAGTCGTAGCCACGATGCCTTCTTCTTAAATTCTCTCATCTTAAAATCATGAATTCGTTTGTCCATCAGCTTAAAATTATGCGAAGGACGGTCTCGAAACTCAGTGGATGTGCTGTAGCGTATATGGACAAGGCCACATGCACAGACACCTCCTGGATGAAACTGAAACTAAAACGTTCAGAGAAAGGACTATGCGCCCACGCAGGTGAATGATCTATGCAGAGCAAAACATGCTTTGTCGCCTTCTGGTCTGCTGATGACCACTTCAGAAAAAAAAAAAAAAAAAAAACAGAGTAGTCACTGAGACACGCACCCTCCCTCCCCTCTCCCCCCGTCTTTTCTATTTCCATTCTTAAAAGAGAGAGAGAGAGAGAGAGAGAGAGAGAGAGAGAGAGAGAGAGAGAGAGAGAGAGAGAAACGCCGACACTCCTCAAACAAAAGGAAGAGGCCGGAGAAGCATGTGATCAGAAATTCTTCTATCTTCTATCTTCTATGTTGCATACAGTGGGAGGGTTTGTACTTTGCGCTGCCGCTACTCCACCCCACCCCCACCCCCACCCCACCCAACCCGCTATTCTTATACCACCTCTCCATCCGCCTTCCCCGTCTCTCACGTTGACGTTTTCGTTAGTGTACTTTCTTCAATAAACTTGGAATAAGTTCTGAGATCCTCCCCCCCCCCCTCTCCATCCCCAAAACTCCCAAATCATCTCGCACATCTACACCCCTCTGCCATTAATACAACCACCCTCTTCCTCTCCAACAAATTTAAAAACGGGGTGTATATGCCTTTCTCCGAACAAGGATAAGTAGATAACTTTTGCTATCGCCCAAAACCCTCCTCACCCCTCCCTACCCACCTAACTCCCTTACCCCCAAACTTTCGCCTACCCACGCCACCCCCCTACCCCCCTCCCCGTCCTCATCGACCCAAGTCCATCACCACCTCCATCTTCCTCCTAATCAATTTTTCGACCCTGAAAATCTTTGAAAAGAACAATCATCCTCTCCCCCACCCTGGCTCGTACCCACTTTCCCTGGGTGACGAAGTGACCTAGGCCTAGGAAGAGTCCATCGAGGCCCACCTGACCTTAAAGTCATGTGATGACAAAGATTATAGCGAGGACCATTCAGCCTTGTTCTGATAACACACCGATAGCACGTTCAGTTACCTCTCCTCTCTCTCCTGCTTTAAGCACTGGGTGTGTACAAAGTTTTTGCCTGCTTAGCTTAGGGCAGGATTCTACAGGAGAGGAGGGAGAGAGAGAGAGAGAGAGAGAGAGAGAGAGAGAGAGGTGGGTAGGTATGGACTTCCAGCAAAGATGTTGGTATAGCATCAGCCTAACAGGGCAACGCCTTGAGACGCCCACCTATCCAGAAGTTTCTGGTTCGAATCCTGACACCGCTAGAAGAAAAATGTTGAACATAGAAAGGCGTCCATGATCCTTGATACGGCCCGGCTCCCTTGGGAACACTTGTTTGAGGTGTGTTTTTTCTGAAGGATTTCTTCTGTCAAGCTATCT
>JADBJO010006623.1:0-7500 GCA_016801955.1 Conus betulinus
AAGACATCCGGCGTGGAAACCAATAGCCCGCTGCTGCCGTCGTGTGAAAACTGAAGACAGCACTGACACTGGTTTTGATGGAGAACAAGAACAAGCCTGGATCCACTGGGACACACAGGGATTGTGCCATAGTTGCGGTAGGGTCCGGAGTCTGCGTCAGATTTCCAGATGTCTGCCCCCCCCAAAATGAAAGGAATTTCAGACCAGAAAGAACCATTCCAACCTCAGGCTGAGGCTCTGTTAGCGGCAGTCACATGAAAGTAGCCTCCAAATGTGTCTGCAGGCAGGTGTCATCTTCACAGATGCCCAGTCGTTTCTGGAAACTATGATAATGGAGAAACTAGAGGAGCTGAGGAGTTAACGGCGTTAGGCTGACACAGACTGACAGTGTCGCAGTAAATACTTCCTGCTTATAAGATCATAAACCATTCTGTGGACTAGTTTAATGAATCAGTTGAATTGTGTAGTAAGACAGGAAAGTTAACTTGTAGGCCATTTCGCTAGACTGTGAGCAACAGGGCACCAACCAGGCTCACCACATACCGTTCAAGAGCAGAAGGACTTACGATCACAGTTCGGGTGTAGAAGGGAATGCCACACAACATGTGGTTAGTGCAGATCAGATCACCATCTTCAGGCTGTGCACAGACATACAACGCTTTGCATTCGTATGCTCCACCTGACGATTGCCCTTGCTTACTGCCAGTGCAGGCAGGTGGAGGAGATGACACAGGATGCCCTGCAGGGATGCCCACTCCATGCTGACCTGAGAGAGATGGAGACACGGGACTACCAGTGTGGTGGCGAAGGAGAGGAAGAATCGTCCAGAACAACAGATAAGAAAGGACTAGGTACAGCACCACTGCATACCTTAAATACAAATGGTTTATCCTGGAACAATCGCCGTCTTGTGTGTTGAAACGAAGCTGGGTAGTTTGCGACGTTGAAATCGCGTCAGTTTGAAAAAAAAATAGAATAACCGCATGCGGAAAATTTAATGCATAAATCGGTTATATAACTTGAGGGTAAAGTAGTGAAAGACTGAAACAAAAAGGGGGGTCAAAAGGGAACAAACCAATGCACGACGTTTCGACTGTTGCAGTCTTTTTTTCAAGTGACAGAAAAGAAGCTGCTTCCAAAAATTCTAAGGTGACAGAAAAAAAAACACACACGAAAGGGAGGAGGCTGGGCAGACAGGGCCAAGGGATGCGAGTGAATAGAAATCTGGACCTGAGAACAGATAGTTGTGGGTGGGAGGGGGATGGCAAAGAGGGAGGGTGGAGGAAAGGAAAAGGGCAATTGGTAGTTTTTTTTCATGCAAACATATAAACCAAGTATTTCTTAAGGGTATTATACTGTCTCATCTTTATTATAACGATCTACCTCCAAAGCTGCTGAATAATGTTGGGAGAGTTTAAAACCGTGCTACCAGCCCAAATTTGTCGCTCTTCTATGTCTAATATTTCTTCAGTTCTACGTTCTGTTTACTGGCTACCTATTCATCAAATCTTTTGTGTATGTAAAAGTGCAGCCCCCTGCTTCACATATCATCGAGTCCTCTCCTCATGCTCAGTATTTTACTGAGGTACAGCACGAGTGCATCCATTACGTGAACTGTTTTCATTGTCCAGTTTTCGTCCGTCAGTTCTGCCCACTGGGCTGTGCTCTACTTTTCTGTCATCTTTAAATCAATCAGCCGGGCAAACCTTTCTTTTTCCGTCAAATCGACGCAACAGATAACCTACTGCGTTGTCTTGGAGCATAAAAGGCATTTGCCTATGCTTGTTAATTTAGGATTTTTTTTGTTGTTCGGTGGCTGGTGGTGTTGGGGAGTGGGATGTGTGGGAAGGGTGGAAATACGGTAGGATGCAGTATGAGCATTTGATTGTATCATGCGTTTTGTTTGTTGCTGGCGGTTCTTGCCTATTTGTTTGAAGTTTAGTGTGTGGAGAAATAAACATCTAAGTCATTTACTTGATAAGTCGTGTGAAGACATATGAATAGTCAATAAGAATAATAGTATTAATAGTGGTAGTAGTAGTTGTAATAAGATATCACAACACTAACAATAGGAGCAGTGATGATAATCATTCAACAAATGCTCTTCTCTTCTCTCTCTCTCCTCTCATCTCTCTCTCTCCTCTCTCTCTCTCTCTCTCTCTCTCTCTCTCTGTGACTCTGACACACACACAGACACACACACACACTCTTACTTGAGAAGAATTAGTATTAATAGTTATTAAATGACGGAGCAGACAACAAAGTAGCTGCAAAGGCAAGCGACCAGTTCGTTTATTGCAGTACCTTTTGGCTGTATGAAATGAATGTTGAAGGAATACTGAACTGTTTTTGGCACTCAGAATATTTATGTAGTTCTCACTATCCATCGTGTTAACAAACATGTTGTCCGAGAATAAAGAAGAGACTTTCACGTTTTTGTTGAACTTAGTTATTCCGAATTATTTACACAGAAAATTCACATATATGTTCAATACTTACGTTTTCATCAACAGGACCAAAGGACTTCTACATGAACTGCCGTGGAAACTGGAGACCAGCGCAAGTGAACTTGGAGAATGCAGCTGAAAGGAGAGTTTCGAAGTTTTTTTGTTTGTTTCTATTTTCATTCTTCGCACTCTTTTTCTTCTTTCTTCTCCTGCATTTCTAGTGTAGTAATCCTATTCTTTCATAGTTAAGAGTCTGCCAGTTGAGTTACAGTTTTCTTTCAGATGATTAAGGATTCAGTGTCATTATTCACAAAAATTTAGTCTTTTCCAGGTTTAGTGTCTCTTTCATTGTATGGTGTTAGTGTGTTTCAATCGAATTAATGCCTTCATTCACAGGCTTATCTGACTTCTTTTCTCGAAGTTTTGAGTCTGTTCAAACGTTTATGTCTGTCTTTCATATGATAAACATACTAGCTGCTCTGGTTTCCTAGATCAGTGGTCTGTGGAGCTAAGGTAAGAAAAAAGGGGGTACCAGAGGGAATATTATCCGGAAAGGTGGACTCCAGCTCTGTAGCAAGTCTCATGAGCTAAAGGATCTGGATCATGGACGCATGTTTTCAGGTCACTTGAAGTGAGCGCTGAGCTGCAGAGCCTTTGAGGCAGTCCTTAAATCTCTTCCTGAAATATTGCCTAGTGCGCACCTGGTACCTCCTGATCCGAGCGTCCTTTGATCCATAGATAGCTGACATGGTAACCAGAGTCAGTGTGAGGATCCTTTAGGGTTTTACCGCCCATCGTTCATAAGACTGTCATCTTCTTTATGTCATGTTTTATAGGGTTCAGTGTCCACCTCTCATATACTTCAGGAACTTTTTTTTTTTTTCAAAACGAAGAAAATCTTTTTCGTGGGTTGATTGGTCTTTTCTTTTAGTAATGAAGTTTTATTAACAACGTTTATGTTTTCTTTTCCAAGGTTTGAAGTCTTGTATTATAGATTTCGATGCTTGTGTGTGTGTGTGTGTGTGTGTGTGTGTGTGTGTGTGTGTGTGTGAGAGGGAGAGAGAGAGAGAGAGAGAGAGAAAACCTCTTTCCTAGGCTTGTTTTTTCAACAGGATTTTTTTTTTCTATCTCACAGTTTAAACGTCTTCTTCGGCGGAATTAAATCGGAGGCTTTGTGTTTGGCAGGTCACAGGGTTGACCACGCCCCCACGCCCCACGCATCATAGCATTCTACCAGAGGACCCGTCACTACCATTCTACCAGAGGACCCGTCACTACCATTCTACCAGAGAACCCGTCACTACCATTTTACCAGAGGACCCGTCACTACCATTCACCAGAGGACCCGTCACTACCATTCTACCAGAGGACCCGTCACTACCATTCTACCAGAGAACCCGTCACTACCATTCTACCAGAGGAGCACCGTGTTACAGTGTCCTGGGCATCGAATATCTCACCAGGGACGTGCGACTCCCAGTGTTACCTAACGTGTCAACGAGTGCAACTCGGGCTTCATCAACATCGTTTATACTTTCTTTTCCCAAGGTTCGATAGTTTGTATCATAGGTTTCGGCGTGTGTGTGTGTGTGTGTGTGTGTGTGTGTGTGAAAAACTATTTTCTATGCTTTTGTTATTTTTTTTAAGTACGATGATTTTTTTTCTTGCGGTTTAGCGATTCCTTCGGCTGAATTTAATCGCTGGCTTTGTGTTCGGCAGGTCACAGGGTTGACCACTTCCCACGCATCACTACTGCTCTACCAGAGGACACCGCGTCACAGCGTCCTGGACAGCCAACATCTTCACCAAGGACGTACGACTCCCAGGATGTTACCTAACATGTCAACGAGGTCAACTCCTGGCATCGCTGCCTTCCAGATACTCCATTTCCAGAGGTTGCCAGAAGCGAGAGCTCTACTGCACCAACCGACTGCAGGAACTTCACGACGCCCACAAAGGCAAGGAGCGGAGCAGACAGGGAGTCTTCACAGAGAACAGTGAAGAAGCCTAGCCATCTTTCTGTGATCAAAGACAGCAGACGTAACGATGACTGCTTCGCCATTTTTTTTCTTAGAACGATGAGAAATCTGACGTGGCAGTTGAACTACCAGGAGTCTGATCTCTGCGGAGGACAACAGAGCTGCTGACAGGGAAACACACAGCTGATGACGTTGTAGGGGTAAAGCAAGGACCACATAGAACTTGCTGACAGGGAAACACACAGCCGATGACGTTGTAGGGGCATAGCAAGAACCGCTTCGGTGCCAGAAGAGAACGGAGACCGAGCTCAATTCAACAGACCAGAGCACAAATGAATCGGACAGAGATCTCACTCATACTGTGTTTATGTGTGCGTGTGTGTGTGATGTGATGTGGAACAGATCTTGTTAAACCATCTGCTTCGGTATGTAAGGATTGAGGTTTTGGGGCACTTTTTTCTTAATTTTGTGTGCTTGCTGTTATGGGATACAATTTTGATGTTGCTATCCTGATATGATCCATTACGGTCTGTTGACCTGAACAGTTAGTGTTAGTCCACACACACACGCACACTCACACGCACACGCACACATGGATAGACTGGCTGTGTTGCTGCCAGATGTTTGCAAGGGCCTATCTTTGATAGACCACTGCAAACATTTCAGTAACGAAACATTGTAGACTTAAGGCTGAACACATGGAAGACCCAATTTCCTCCTGAAGTTGTGTGTGTCTGTGGAAAATTCATCTCTGTGCATCACCTTCTATTACATTGTCCAGTTTTTAACTAAAATGTATAAGGCAAAAGGTATCTATCTTGACAAATATGAAAATGAGAGTCAAGTTCTGTCTGACTCATGCATAATTGAGTTTGCCGCCACTTAAGCCACTTCTGATGTAGCTAGACTATTATGAGGGTCCTTATTGATATGCTGTTTTCATTTTCATAAGTGTATGCAGATGCATGTGTTGAAATGACTTAAGTGTGTGTGTGTGTGTGTGTGTGTGTGTGTGTGTGTGTGTTTTCGTCTAATGTCATCCGCCGGATGGAAAGACGTAAAATTAAACCACCACCACCACATTGTAGACAGGAGATATATAGGGTGGTTCATGTGTATATGTGAAGGGGTATGTTGGTACAGCTTGGATATGGCCCATAAAGGTCGGTTGAGCTGTGAGCGAAATGAGTCTGTGTCAAATTCTGGTTCAAGCCACCTTTGTGGAATGACATTTTCGGGGACTTTTAAGAGTGAAGAAGCTCCGTGGTGTATTCCATGTCATGTTCCACTCACAGTGAAACATATTCTTTTGCATTGTTGGGACTTGTACGATGTGAGACATAAACACTTTACGGCAGAGTCCATGAAAACCCTGTTCAGAGATGTCCCACCTGACGTGATCTTTGATTTTTTGAAAGAGATTAACATTTTTTTTTACCTGATTTAAGATTTTACGGAAGAAAGACTTTTAAGGACGTTTCTGGTGCGTTTGTAGAAGTTTTAATTTAAAGAGATGTGTGAAAAGTTTTGGCTTTTTTTTAAAGATGACTTGTGAGCTGATTTTTAACGTGGTGACAGCCCTGATGTAGCCCTTTGCAGTGGGGCTGGGCTATAAGCAACATTACCTTACCTTAGAGGACTTTTTACGTTTTTTTTTTTTGCCTGTTTTTTTTACAGAATTATTTTTCCTGTTGTTACAGCTCTGATATGTAAACCATGAAGGTCGGTTGGGCTGTTAGCAAAATGACCGAGAAAATATCAAATCTTTCCACATTTAATCACAATTTATTACTGTATATATTTTGTATATAAATATATATAGATAGGACAGACAGAGAAACAACTCATTTATCGGGGGGGAGGGGAGGTAAATATAAAATACACGCAGAGACAAATAGACTGTCTACGTGTGTATTTATATATGTCCCCCCCCCCCCCCCCCCCCCCCCCCCCCCCGCTGAATGGGTTGTGTTGCTGTCAATTCCTTGTGGAACTGTGGGCTATGAGATAGATAGGTTCGAGTAATGATCTTAATTCCGCTTTTCATGCCTACCGATTGATTACCCCACATTTCAGTACCTGTTTGGTGTTGCTGCCAAATGTTTGCATCAGCCTATCAATGGTACGCCATTGCAAATGTTTCAGTAACGCAGTAAATAGTTTGCTTGAGAAGAGGTGGGGGGGGGGGGGGGGCGAGTTCGTGTCAAATTCTACGTTAAGGCGCCTGTGTGGAATGACGTTTTAGAGGACTTTATGTGGGATTTAATGTCTTTTTTTTAATGAAATAATCTTTCATGTTTTTACAGCTCTGATATGACCCGTAGTGGTCGGTTGGGCTGTGAGCAAAATGACCAACAAAATAGAACATCTTTTTCACTTTTAATGTCATTTGATTATTTTATATATGGAGAAAGAGAGAGAGAGAGAGAGAGAGAGAGAGAGAGAGAGAGCAGCCCAATTACCTGGGGTTGTGTTGCTGCCTATTTCTTGTAGAACTATGGGCTATAAGATAAGTTTGAATAATGATTTTTATTCTGCTTTTCATGATAGTTGATTGATTACTCCATATGTTTGGTGTTGCTGCCAAATGTTTGCAACGGCCTATTAATGGTATGCTGCAGCAAATGTTTCAGTTACAAATCTGAATGGAATTGATTTGAGATGCCTAGCTTGCTTGTGTTAGTGTGTGGGCGTGTTGGACAGTGGGTGTGTGTGTGTAAACAGGCGTTGTTTTGGAAATGTCTGTGTGTTTTGCGTGTGTGTGTGTGCGTGTGTGTGTGTGTGTGTGTGTGTATGAGGGGGGAAGAGAGAGAGAGCTGGGGGTTTGGGGAGAGTCTGTCTGTCAAATTCTGGTTCAAGCCGCCTTGTGGAATGACATTTTAGGGGGTTTTTGTACGTAGTTTTTATGCCTGTTTTTTTAACAATTATTTTTCATGTTTTTACAGCTCTGATATGACCCATGAAGGTTGGTTGGGCTGTGAGCAAAATGACCAAGAAAATATGAAACCTTTTCACTTTTAATCTCAGTTTATTACTTTATATTTGTGTGTGTGTGTGTGTGTGTGTGTGGAGAG
>JADBJO010006623.1:12500-25714 GCA_016801955.1 Conus betulinus
TGGAACTGTGGACTGTAAGATAAGTTTGAGTAAGGATTTTAATTTGTTTTTTTATGCCAAGCGATTGATTACTCCACTTTCCAGTAAACGCTTGGTGCTGCTGCCAACTGTTTGCAACGGCCTTTGAATGGTACGCCGTTGTATATGTTTCAGTAACAAATCTGAATGGAACTAATTGTAGATGTATAGCTTGTTTGTGTACGTTAGTGTGTGGGTGTGTTAAGGAGTGGGTAGGCTGGTGCGTGTGTGTGCGTGTGTGTGTGTGTGTGTGTGTGTGTGTATACAGGTGTTGTTCAGAAATCTGTGTGTGTGTGTGTGTGTGTGTGTGTGTGTATTTGTGAGGGGAAGAGAGATGTTGGGGAGGGGGGGGCAGTGAGTTTGTGTTAAATTTTAGTATAGGCCGCCTGTGTGGAATGACATTTTAAGGGACTTGTATGTATTTTTTTCAATAGAATTATTTTTGTTGTTACAGCTCTGATATGACCCATGAAGGTCAGTTGGGCTGTGAGCAAAATGACCGAGAAAATATAAAATTTCACTTTCAATGTCAGTTTTTTAATCTACATATATATAGATTGATTGATATATATTATATATATATATATATATGTGTGTGTGTGTGTGTGTGTGTGTTGTGTGTGTGTGTGTGTGTGTGTGTGTGTGTGGAGAGAGAGAGAGAGAGAGAGAGAGAGAGAGGAACACAACCCATTTAACTGGGAGGAAATAGATCTATAAAATACACACATAGACAAACAGATAGATTAATCTGTCTATGTGTGTATATGATATATCTATCTTTTTGCCCAATAAATGGGTTGTGTTGCTGCCAATTCCTTGTGGAACTGTGGGCAGTAAGATTAACAAGTTTGAGTAATGATTTTAATTCCGCTTTTCATGCCAGTTGATTGATGTCCTCACCTTCCAGTAAGTGTTTGGTGTTGCTGCCAAATGTTTGCAACGGCCTACCAATGGTACACCCGTTGCAAATATTTCAGTAACAAATCTGAATGGAGTTGATTTGAGATACACAGCTTAAGGAGCCTGTTTTTCGCGTTTTGTTTTGTTGTTTTTTGTTTTTGTGTTTGTGTTTGTTTTGGGGGGGGGGGGGGGGGTTGCCTTTTTTTTGGGGTGTTTTTTAATAGATAGTTTGGAAACGTTGTTACAGCTCTGATATGTGTCGGTTGGGTTGTGTGAGCAAAATGACACAGAAAAATATAAAATCCTCTCACTTTTAATGTCAGTTTATTACTTGGAAATGTGTGTATATATATAGTGCGCGATAGATAGATAGAGATTTTTTTTAAAGAGAGCGAGCAACACAACCCAATTATCGAGGGGGGGAATGATAGATGTATAAAACGCACACAAAGATAGATGATCTATCTTTCTATGTGTGTCTTTTATTTATCTATTATTTTCCTTCTGGTAAATGGGTTGTGTTGCTGCTTATTCCTTATGGAACTGTGGGCTATAAGATAGATAAGTTTGAGTAATGATTTTAATTCCGCTTTTCATGCCAGTTTTTCCTCACCTTCCAGTAAACGTTTGGTGCTGCTGCCAAATGGTTTTGCAACGGCCTGTCAATGGCACGCGAAAATTTCAGTAACAAATCTGAATGGAATTGATGGAGATACATAGCTTGCTTGTGTAAGTTAGTGTGTGTGTGTGTCTGGACAGTGGGTAGGTTCGGTGTGTGTGTGTGTGTGTGTGTGTGTGTGTGTGTGTGTGTGTGTGTAAACAGGAATCGTTCGGGACTGTCTGTATGTGTGGTTTGACTGTGTGTGTGTGTGTGTGTGTGTGTGTGTGTGTAAACAGAATCGTTCGGGACTGTCTGTATGTGTGGTTTGTGTGTGTGTGTGTGTGTGTGCTCTTGTGTGTGTGTGTAAACAGGAATCGTTCGGGACTGTCTGTATGTGTGGTTTGCGCGTGTGTGTGTGTGTGTGTGTGTGTGTGTGTGTGTGTGTGTGTGTGTGTGTGTGTGTGTAAACAAAAATCGTTCGGGACTGTCTGTATGTGTGGTTTGCGTGTGTGTGTGTGTGTGTGTAAACAGGAATCGTTCGGGACTGTCTGTATGTGTTTTTGCGTAAACAGTGTGTGTGTGTGGTGTGTGTGTGTAAAAACATGTGTGAGACAGAGAGAGAGAGAATAGGGGGAGTTTTTGTCAAATTGTGGAATGACATTTAGGGGATTTGTTATGGGAAGGGTGGGGGGTTAATAGAATTATTTTTTACGTTATTACAGCTTTTGTGGAATGACATTTTAGGGGATGTGTTTATGGGGAGGGTGGGATTTAAATGAATTATTTTTTACGTTATTACAGCTCTGATAAATGTCGTTGGGCCGTGAGTAAAATGAGCCGGGAAAATATATTTTTTTTTTTTCATTTTTAATGTCAGTTTATTACTTTATATGTATAGAGAGAGAGGAACATAACCCACTTATTGTGTGCAAAATAGATATTAAATACACACATATACAGAGAGACAATTATCTGTCTATGTGTCTATTTCATGAACCTATTTTCACCCCGATAAATGGGTTGTGTTGCTTCCAATTCCGTGTAGAACTATGGGCTATAGCACAAATGATTTTAATTCCGTTTTTCATGCCAGTTGATTGAAAGGTGGGTCGTTTGCAAATCTTAGGGGTGTGTGTTTTGCGTGCGTGTGTGTATGCGAGGGGAAGGGAAGGAAAGGTAGGTGCGGGGAGGGGGGGAGGAGAGGAGAGAGTGAGTTTGTGTCAAAATTTCTGGTATAAGCCTATGTGTGGAATGCCATTGTAAGGGACTTTTATTGGACATGGGTCAATATGTCATCCTAGCGAACAGGATCAGCTCACTGAGGAGCGTTCATATCAAGGAACACTTGTCCATCAGTCGCATGAAATGTTAGCTGGGGAGTTGCAGAGGGCCAAAAGGGCATCAGTTTCAACTGGAAAAGCCCGAAAGGCAGCGTAGAAGGCCAAGATCTGTTGGCCAGTTCAGTAGTGGTTGCCTGTTAGGTACGCTTTGCTGAGGTCCATGCTCGGGAACATGGCTGCGTTCAGGTGAGGAATAGATTATCAATGTTGGAATGCCTAGCTATCCTTGATGGTCGAAAGGGTTGTGAGCGCTCGAAGTCCACACACAACCGCAGAGCGTGTTGTTTTTCCTCACCAAGACGACAGGGCTTGCAAGGGCGAGCAAACTGGGAATTAATGATCCTTGCCTCCGGAGCTCCTGGATATGTTTGCTTCGCGCTCCGCAGAAGTCTATCGGAGAAATGGGTCGGGGTCTCTCCCTGACAGTGCATCCTGGCTGGAGGCTGGATGACATGTGTTCCGGGCCTCGGTCATGCTGAAATCTAAATCATGTTGGAATGAATCACATCGGAGTAAGATGAGTGAATCGATAGGCAGAATGCTTGCGCCATTCGTCTGGTGCACTCTCTCCAAAACGAAACTGCCCTGTGAATTGCAACATCAGACGTGCTGCAATCTCCCTGTTTCGGAGATTGTTGAGCGTGCAGTGTGGTGTGATCTTGTACTGGTTTCGTAGTATGCGTTGACTGTTGTGACGTTGTGTTCAGTGGTCACATTCTGATGAGTTCAGGGCCAACTTGCTGAGGAACTCCTACGTCGCTTAGCTACGCTTGTGCTGCAGGGTAGTTAAAAAGCTTCCTTTGCCTTTGCACAGCATGTCTGTGAATGTTCCCTGACCGTTCTAATCACAGCCGCTACTCTCTCTGTGCTTCTGCCTCCGTCGGAGTTGATGTTAATCTGGTGACAGCCCAGATATGACCCTTGCGGCGGCTGGGCTATAAGCAACATTACCTTTACCTTGCCTTACGTGCCTCCAGTTTCCGCTTTTCTCTTCTTTCTGTCGCAGCTTCCTCAATGGTTTTCACCTCTGCACAGAGGCGGTGACTTGAGGAAAAACACAGGGGGCACAGTAGCTCCTGGTTGACTGCAGCAGTAGAGCTCCGCTTGCTGATCGCTATGGCTCTTGCAAATGGTTGGACTCGTCCAATTCAGTCGTTCCACTGTCAGATTGTCCAGGGGCTCAGGGACATGGTTTTTTCATGACTGGGCAACTTTGTGTAAGCTTGACAGCAAGCCTGGCAGAGCTTCATGCTGCACTGAAGACAGAGGTGGGTGGTGGCGGCGGTGGTGGTGGTAACACAGCTCATGCACCCCTGGCCACTGTTGAGCAGCTGGAAGCTCTTCACTCTCATCACCATGGTGAGGTCAGTGGGCAGGTCGTCCACCACTGCCTGAAGATCGTCGTGAGAAGAGGATCGGCCCTACATTGGGCGCCAGAAATTAAGACGGTCAGACTCACTCTAATCCCCAACTTAGAGAGCAGCAGTAAGGTGAGAGAGAGAAGGGGGGGGGGGGGGGGGGAGAAAAACAAAAAGATATAGAACAGGGAAAAAACACTGTCCAAAAAGGGAAGCTACTTGCTCTGTCAAGGAGCAGGAAGTAGGATGTGGAACTTGTCAAAGAAACAGGAAGTAGGCTGGGGAACTGGTTCTTTCACTAAAGTAATTCCAAACCCAAAAAATAATTACTTCTAGTAACTTTCCACACAAGATTTTTATATACAAAGAAATAAAAATAGTAAGCTAGAACCAAATCAAAATACATAAGCTTCAATTCTACAACCTTTTTACAACTCGAAGGGGGACAACTCTCCAAAGGAACAACTTATGAAGAGACTAAAAATTAGTCACTACTCTTGAACTACTCTTGTGTAGACCAGCCCTCCGTCATGCTGTCTTACATGTGTTTATATATGTACTGACGTGGACATTGTTACAGTCCTGAGGTCTGTAGGGCTATAAGACAAAAAAAGGGAGAGTGATAGAATGTTTCGCTTTTTTTTTTTTTTTGCAAGTTATTGGTTACTCGGTATTGAAATCAATGGGTCGTGTTGCTGCCGATGTGTGCAAGACAAGGGCCTATCATGGTGCGGCAGTTGTGCAAGCATTCATTCATTTGGAAATTTTGTGTGTGTGTGTGTGCATGAATAGTTTTACATTTCAAATTATGAAATAGTATTTGAAAATAATTGTCAGATTTTTTTTCTTTTACATGTGATTAATTTGAACGTTGTATCAGCTCTTGTATGATCCCCGGAAGTCGACTCGGTTGTAAAGAAGACAATAACGAAGTGGGTTGTTTCGTGATGTATGATCTACATTACAAAAGAAGCTTACGCATCGTGTGGTGTTTCCCATTATCGGGTGGGGGTGTGTGTGCGGGCATGTGTGTTGTGGCGCGCGCGCGCGTGTGTGTGTTGTGTATACAACATAATTGAATAGTTGAAATGCATTGCAACAAATGGGAACTTAGAATCTTCGAAGACAAAAAAGTTATTTTCACAGAACGGATGGGAGTATGGTGCCTTGTATCTTGAGTAGTGTTGAGGAGTCTTGTCTACAAACCGTTTCGCTTCTCTACAACACACCCTTGACATTCAAGGAAATGTCCATAGATTCGTTTCTGTGAGATGCCTACCGCAGCAATATCGATATCGGCCTGAAGTATGGTTTCCGTTTTTCTTTGTTTAAATGACGACATGATCAGATCATTTCCAACTTTGTCCAGGATACAAAATTTGTGTGAAAATCTGTTTGACCTCTGTTACGCCACAGACTGTCACTCGCGATCAAAATGCGACCATGGATGACATTCTGCACCCACAGTGGGGTACAAAATGTCACTGGATGGACTCAATGGATGCGTATCTAAGGTGTTTCCTCAAATTTCCTGACCAGCCCCGCAAGTGTCTGTATTTCACGGGCCTGGTTAACGCTGGCATGTGTTTTGAAATTATGCGTTGGGGCACAGTCCTGTCGTGCAGTCTCGGATCACGAGAGAAACCGGTAGCATCGTCTTTCGTCCTCATCCTCATCCTCGTCGATCAGCACAAAAAGCTCTGCTTTCATAGTGACTTCGGTTTTGATTTCCTCTCCACGTCTGTTGGGGTCACCGGTATCAGCAAGTTCACGGTGACGGAGCAATCGTTATCGTCAGCAGGCTTAGGAAGTTTCCTGCGCATGGTGGATCCGAACAGGTTCCACAGAACACCACTGAAAATGACTCGGTGGCATTGCAGCGTCTCCCAAGCTGTCTCATGACGACGTTGACTGCTCCTCGTGGATTGCCGGTGTCGGTACCGTGACGGGACAAAGCCTGGCTGTGGCTGTGGACAAGGGGGCAGGAATGAGTGAGGATCCAATGGCACTGAGGTGTAGGCTGTGGCTGTGGTCTGGGAGATGAACGAGTGGTGAGGATCCAATGGCACTGAGGTGTAGGCTGTGGCTGTGGTCTGGGAGATGGAGTGGTGAGGATGCAATGGCACCGAGGTGTAGGCTGTGGCTGTGGACTGGGAGATGAATGAGTGGCGAGGATGCAATGGCACTGAGGTGTAGGCTGTGGCTGTGGACTGGGAGATGGAGTGGTGAGGATGCAATGGCACTGAGGTGTAGGCTGTGGCTGTGGACTGGGAGATGAATGAGTGGGCGAGGATGCAATGGCACTGAGGTGTAGGCTGTGGCTGTGGACTGGGAGATGGAGTGGTGAGGAGGATGCAATGGCACTGAGGTGTAGGCTGTGGCTGTGGACTGGGAGATGAATGAGTGGCGAGGATGCAATGGCACTGAGGTGTAGGCTGTGGCTGTGGACTGGGAGATGAATGAGTGGCCGAGGATGCAATGGCACTGAGGTGTAGGCTGTGGCTGTGGACTGGGAGATGAATGAGTGGCGAGGATCCAATGGCACTGAGGTGTAGGCTGTGGCTGTGGTCTGGGAGATGAATGAGTGGCGAGGATGCAATGGCACTGATTTGTTAATCCATATGATTCTTGTACACGCCCGTTCTAATGGTACTATGGCCTTTACAGAATATATTCGTGTCTCTCTCTCTCTCTCTCTCTCTCTCTCTCTCTCACCCTTCAAAATATCGCCCCAATAGCTCTGACCAGCTGCCTCTGTAAGCTGATGAAAAAAAAAAAAAAAAAAATGGAAAAGATGGTTAACACCCGTCTGATGTGGAAGCTGGAAACCGATGGCCTTTTGGCCAGTGAACAGTGCGGGTTCCGGAAGTACCACTCGACAGTAGACCATTTAGTCCGTCTGGAAACCACCATCTGCAACACCTTTGTCAATAAGCAGCATGTGGTCGCTATCTTTTTTTTAACCTAGAGAAAGCGTATGACACCACGTGGAAATCGGGAAACCCTTATGGACCAGCACAGACTTGGTTTTCGTGGTCTGTGCCGGCTGCACACCGGCCATTCGTATTTTACCCCATTCCTACCTTTTGAAGAGTGAAGAAGCTCCGTGGTGCATTCCGTGTCATGTGCCACTCACAGTGAAACATATTCTTTTAGAGTGTTGGGACGTGCACGATGTAAGACACAAACATTTTACAGCAGATTCCATGAAAATCCTGTTCAGAGATGTGTCCCGCCTGACGTGATCTTTGGGTTTTTGAGAGAGATTAACATTTTTCATCTGATTTAAGATTTTACGGAAGAAAGATGTTTAACGAAGTTTCTGGTGCGTTTCTATAAGATGTCATTTAAAGAGATGTGTGAAAGATTTTTTTTAATGACTTGTGGGTTGATTTTAACGTGGGTGACAGCCCTGGTGTGGCCCTTTGCGGTCGGCTTGGCTATAAGCAACATACCTTACGTTACCTTACCTTATTGCAATCCTTTTTTTTTCATCTTTAGTATCCATTTTCTCCATTATAAATTTAATTCACTAAGTACATTTATTTCATTCATCCATCAATTTTTTTTTCAGTTAACTTATGCTTTCATTAAGGATTTTATTGTATTTTATCTGATTCTTTTCACTTCTTTCTTCTGTTTTCTTTTTAACTCAAAATTTTTACAAATGAATCGATAAAAGGAAATGAAAATTTCAAAAAGGTGCCTGTTGTATTGGAAGGAAGTAAAAGAAGCTGAACACGAGGTACGCTTATGACCTGTACGATTGCCGTGATAAGTGATATCAATGCGCAAACGTTCACACAGACGCAAACGCACAAGCACGTGGGTAGGCACACCACATAAACAGGACTGCGCGATGACTGTCTTTAAGTGAGGACGGGAGGGGAGGGGGGCGGACTGTGAGAGAGAGGGAAGTAGAGATAGAGAAGGAGGGCGCAGCAAAGAAAACGGAGAGCAGGAATGGAGGGGGCAAGGAGGAGGAGTAGTCTCGTTTCAATTTTGTCAGATGGATTCCCCCGTCTCCTCGACAAAAAGGTGGCGGTACGTCGCAGGTCCTCCAGTCCTTCCGTAGAGTTCCAGGCCACTGGGATTGTGTCGGGCCAGGTTTTCTCTCGGAGCGCTTGGTGGAGCGGGCAGGACTGCAGCAGATGTTCCGTTGTCAGGCTGCCTGTTCTGCAGGGACACTGCTCTGTGTTGCCGAAGCGGCGTTTGGTTGAAAAAAAAAAAAACGTGTTTCAGGCGGTCGTGGCCTGTCCTGAACCTGAAGGTGACCACCTGCTCTCGACGAGTCAGCAGGTAGTACGGGACTGCTCTGTTGTGGCGTGGATGCTGCTGCTTCCACTTGCTCTGCAGCTTGGCTTTGATGATGGTCCTGGATTCAGGGTGGCTGGCAGATCTGTCCATCTACTCCTCCGTAGTGCCTGCCTTTGCCAGGGAGTCAGCAGTCTCATTGCCAAGCACGTTGCAGTGGGAGGGAATGAAAACTGGGCCTTGGGGAAGTGTGAGAGGAAGGGATAACGAATAGCAAGAACTGGGGGGTGGGGTGAGAGACTAAGGGTGGGGAGGGGGGGGGGGGAGTCAGAGCCGGGGTGGGAAAGGGGAAGGGAGGGTTTTTCATATAACGTGTGTGTGTGTGTGAGTAAGAAGGTAGAGATGCACCCAGAAAACACCCCAGTCTGGACAGACTCGACCCCACCCTATCCGACTTAACCCTCTCCCCCGTACCTCCTGCACATCCCAACTTCTCACTCCCAGAAGTGAGACAGCCGTCAATGTTAGCTCATGCTCCGCTTGACGGGCGTAAACATGGAGAACGTCCCTTCTTCCTCCTCCCCGCACCCACCCAACCCCCACCACCACCCCCCCTCCCCATCCATCCTTATCTCCCTCATCTCCCTCCCCCGCCATCCTCTCTGATGCGAGTGAGCCTTTGAAGTCACCGTCAACGGTAGATTATGCTTTTGATAAGCGGGTTTGGAGAACGGGTAGGCCCCCTGTTTTCCGATTCTCGCCACCACCTCCCCTTTCCCACCACATTCATCCTTATCTCTCACCACACCCACACTTTCCCCATTCCCCCGCCTTTTAAGAAAATGTGTGTGAATGAATGACCTGTGAGTTGATTTTTAACGTGGTGACAGCCCTGATATGGCCCTTTGCGGTCGGCTGGGCTATAAGCAACATTACCTTATCTCACTCCCCCGCCGCGTTCTATAAGGGGCGTAAGCCGTCTTTGAACGTTAGGTTATGCTCCCTTTGGGACTTGAATACACGGGGAGCAGTACCATTTGGAAGTCCTTTAGGCTTTTGACGCACTAAGGAAACTGGTGACTATGGTCCTCTTGATGTGAAACACATTAACGCACGTTTGCACACACACACACACACACACACACACACACACACACACACACACGCGCGCGCGCGCGCGCACACACACACACACACACACACACACTCACTCTCTCTCTCTCTCTCTCTCTCCTCTCTCTCCTCTCTCTCTCTCTCTGATATCCCATGACCATGACCCACAGAAATGTCCATTCCGTCTGCTTCCATCACATACTTTCAGCCAATAAAAATGCTTATTTCTACTGTCAATCTGTGCCCCAGCAAGAGCGTTGCATCAGCGCATCTTACACATGTTCGATTTATTCTAGCCAGAAAAGGATTGGCTTTCTTTACAACGAAATACGTTACTGTAAAAATAACTCATTCTGGCTTGAAAAAAATTGCAAATACGATCAGTTTCATTGTGGAAAAGGCATGCATCTCTTTGTTTGTTTCCTTTTTTTGGTATAGATTACTTTTATATATTGTAACAGGACAATTAGCGCCAAAACATTTTTCTGTAGATGTTTCCTTTTTACTCCAACACATCTTCCTGAAAACTGACAATGATTTTTGTTCCAAAATTTGTATCTGTTGACTGTAGTTTTTTCGGCAAGAAAATTAAGTAGTATATGTGCAGATGTGGTGTTGTTTTGACACAAAAAAGTACAATCTTGATGTGTGTTAAAATCATAACTCATAACTTTGTCAATACAAAGATAAAAAAAAATGGCCACAAACGAGATTATTTGGAAGCATACATTTACATTAAAGGCTAGAAGCGTGTATCTGGAGATATACCATTTTTGGCTGTAAGCCATCGAAGGCGTCAGAATCAGCCCTTCATTTGTTCTGAAGATGCGTCTCTTCCAACACACACACACACACACACACACACACACACACACACACACACACAGCGTGAACTCTCTCTCTCTCTCTCTCTCTCTCTTCTCTCTCTCTCTCTCTCTCTCTCTCTCTCTCTTCTCGCAGACAAACGCTCACAGAAACGTACACACCTACACGTTGAAGTGGAACCATAAACAGAAGGGCAAGCGAGTTTGAGAGTAAATATAAAATATAAACAAAAGACTACCTTTCAAAAAACAAGTCCAAAGTAGATTCAAGGACGATGACCACAATTTCTAATGATGAGTTTTACCGAAAGAATGTAAATAGGGGTGTAAACCCGCCGATTTGTAAGCAGCGGCGATTTGTAAGCGCTTACAAATCGGCGCCACATTGCATGATTTGTGTAAAACCGCCGATTTGTAAGCAGCAGCGATTACCCCCCCCCCCCCCCCCCCCCCCCCCCCCCCCCCCAACCCCCCCCCCCCCCCCCCCCCCCCCCCCCCCCCCCCCCCCTTATGCACCAGGCTTACCCCCCCCCCACACACCCCCCCCCCAACGGATACCACCCCCCCCCATACCCCCCCCCCCCCCACCCCCCCCCCCCCCCCCCCATACGCCACACAAGCTTATGCAAAGGCTTACACACATGATATACATACACACACACACAATGAACACACACACACACACACAACACACACACACACACACACACACACCATCAGGTCCAGGAGCCTTACCTTTCTTCATAGCCTTTATTGCCTGGCGGATTTCATCTTCTGTGATCGGCTTATCAAGATCATCCTGTGCAGCCTGACACTGGTCACAGTCATCAGGAGTATGGCTTTCTAAACCTGATCAACTTCATTCCGAAAACCAGAGTCAAACAACTGTGTTATCAGGGTTCAAAAAGGTCACGAAAATAATGAAACCATGTGCATGCATCAATTACGTTTGCGCGGGTTGCTTTAGCACCTGTGAGAAATCTAACTTTTTGCCAAAATGACCGAGTTTTTTTAAGAGCAAACATCATTTAACTCCTTCAAGATTTCATTGTTCTCTTTTTCTGCTTTTGTTTGGCATAAGATTTTGATTCAGCTTTTGCTTGTTCGCAATCTTCGTCCCACCACGAGGGTTGTGTTCGTGAATTTTGTTTTGAGTTGGTTTTGCTTGCCCTTTTCAGCTGCTCGCTGAAGTAAATCAACAAGATAATCTGACCCTGCATCAGTGCTTCTTTTTTTCCATAGCAGAAAGAAAGTGTTCATATTCTACATGCTGATTTTGTCGTATATATTCAAAAGAAGAAATCGGTCCAAAAGAAAGTAGACAATTCCTCTGTGTGAATTTCTTCAGTGTCATTTAGGTCATTATCCTTAGCCCCACCGGTACCGGAAAATATAGTTACAATTGGAAAGTGGTCTGATTCCGACCTGTCTAAAACCTTGAAATCAGCTAACAAATCAAACAAAGACTTTGATACAACACAGTAATCCACCACACTCATTCCATGATTAGCAACACATGTAATTTCACCATCCCGATCCCCCTCTGTTCGTCCATTGACAAAAAATAAGTTATTTCTTTCAGAAATTCAATAAGTCTCAATCCAAAATTGTTAGTACTCTTATCTTTCGATTTGCGTGTTGACTGCACAGTATCACACAACAATAAATCACGGAGTTCAACCAAAGGCGCAGCATGTCTGTCTTCATCACAAAACTCAGTGTCTGGAAGCTCTGCTGTTCGCGCATTGAAATCACCACATAATATAAGATGAGAATCTGGGTAGGATAGCATCAAATCACAAATATTACTGTCCAATTTGTCGAAGCCTTCAAAAGGGCTGTCTTCATATATAACAGAATATTCTGGAGCAACATAAACAAAAGCAGCGATAATATCAAATGAGTATTTGAATATTGATTTTTCAAATTTAATGAACACACAGTCTTCAACTTTCTTTAATAGTCGTTCCACTTTGTTTGCAATAGACTTATGTATGCATACAACAACCCCACCTTTTTTAAAATTTGCACGCGTGGATAAAAAAAAAAACAGAATGGTCTGGAAAGGCGTTTTCAAATGTCACTTTGTTTGCATGCCCAAACCTCTGAAAAAGAGAAAATCTTGAAACTTGAACAGAACATTTTAAAGGAAGCACTATGTAACTTTTTTGAGAGAGACCCTGAACATTCCATGCCATAATACGAAAACTCAGACTTCTGTTTACTTTCTAACCTGGGTTGAGTGAACAAAGATGTGGTTACTGTCCCTCGTAGTGTTACGCGATGCCACAGACTGCTGTGTGTCAAAATCAATGCATTCTGTATGCGTATCCAGACTTGCTAAACACTCCGTCACACTGTTTGTATTCACTGATTCACACATACAATGTTGATCATCACCGTTGGTTGGGGGGGTAAAATCGGAAATCCTCCCTTTAGGAGCATTGAGAGAAAGCCGGCCAGCCCGTCATTTGTTTACAGTTTTTTCTTGGAGTTGTTGTGTTTCTGGGTCATAGATGTAGTGCTTACCTTCTATGACAAGGGAGTCGAAACGCAGAAAGGCTCGCTTGTTTGCAGATTTGGCTTCTCTTAGAAAAGGGAGCAGCTGGCGCCGCTTTTCCCTCACCTTCAGAGTGAAGTCCTCTGACACAGACAGGTTCGTTCCTTTCAGCTTCCTGCATTCGGACAACAATCCTCTCCTTGTCCTTGAACTTCTGGAAAGCGAACGATGACGGGGCGTGGGCCTTTCCCACCCTTCAGGCGGTGCGCGCGTTCCATGGGGATATCCTCCTGGATGCCCATCTTG
>JADBJO010006623.1:30265-52765 GCA_016801955.1 Conus betulinus
GTGATTACATTTTGCCAAGTGTAATATTAACATGGACCGCTAGGTATTATCAGAGGATCAGCTTTTTCTCCACCTCTTGCCAGTGTAGTACTGTAATGAGGGAAAGATAACCAGCTTTGTGTTCAAGATGCCAGGACAGCAAACTCTGAGGTTATTTTCTTTTTAATCACATCAAGTATGTCTTGGATGATGCATGGAGGAAAAGGGGTTGTTTGCAATGGAGAAAGGAGTTTTTTATGTGTGTGCACCCGTGTCTAGAAAGTTTTCTGCTGCATTGCACCTGTGAATGTAAAAGTGATGTCTGTTATTACCTTTGTTGCCGTTTCCTGTAGAAAGGACGTAATCCCAGCACCCATCAAAACGGTTCAAGTTTATGTGCTGGTCATCTTGAATTTTGATCACACATATGTGCAGCTTTAAACAAACAAACAAACAAACAAAAGCCCAACCCAAAGGAACCCTGAAACATTTTCATTTTTGACTTGTAGATAATGCAGGTCAGTAGAAATCTGTTTGTCAAAACATGTCGGTAAAATATGCAATGTACACAGAATTGTCTTTGCCAGACCCAGAGGAACCCTGAAACACATTTTCTTTTTAGACTTGTAGATGGTGCAGGTCAGTAGAACTCGTTTTGTCAAAACATGTTGGTAAAAGCTGCAATATACACAGAGTTGTCTTTGCCAATTTGTCAATTTTGAAATTTTTCCCGAGTACCCTAAATTTTCTTCCTTTTTCTTTTTTTTAAGGAGAATCAACAGTTTTGTTTAGATGCACACCAGTTACATGCATATCCATACATTGACAAATAGGCATAGTCAATCACCAAGATGCATAATCATGCCCCCCCCCCCCCCAAAAAAGAAAAAAAAAAAAACAAACTTTGCATGTGAACTGTGTGCTCATTTTTAATTTTCAGACACACACATTTTAAGATTCAACTTTTGTTGCCGTCTCTCTCACTCAGGTGGATTCCATGGACGTGATTTCGGTGAAGTCAGCTACAGACTTTGCCAAGCAGTATGCCATCAAAAACGGTCCCATTCTGCTGGAGTGTGCCACCTATCGTTACCACGGCCACAGTATGAGCGACCCTGGTACAAGGTCAGTGACTAGTATGGAGTTAGATCGATGCAATGGAAGGCTTGATAGTGAAATGTCACATAGCCTTTGACCATCGATTTGTGTCGAACAAAATGTACCAAAACACTAGATTGATTTCCTAGAGTGTAGATAGACTGCAGTACTAATTACATCAAGGGAAAAAAAACTGCAAGTTCAGATTGTACATCAAGATGTAATTTAGTGTGCACATGTATGTCTTTTGTTCATGTGTATGACCACGGTCACCCACAAGTGCAACAAAGGTTCCGCACATCAGTGCTTTCTCTCCTAATCTAGTTCCATTTCATTGTCACATTAAAGTCAAATTCAGTCATAACTAAGCACCAGTGCTTTATTGTCTTACTGGGCAGCACCTGGCCTGCTAGATTGCTGATGATTGTGAAGGACTGGCTCATTGTGTCATTCATCTTTTGCCGTCAGTCAGTATTCAGAAGCCAACGGATGAAAACGTTCCTTAAATGTTTTAACTTGTTTTGGAGGCGGTGCAAATGGCGCCCACCAGAACAAAATCTACCTCCTCAAAATGACAAAAGCAGACCTGTTTACCAGTGGACAGTTTTACAGTATTTTGTATGCGTGTTTGGTGAAAATATGATAAACAAAAAAAGTGGGAGAAAGCTTTGAGAGAAGAAAGTTTTTGAGCGGAAATTGCACTCGCGAATGTAATCTTGGCAGGGGCTTTGACTGTGAATTTTTGCCAAAGTATGCTGATGAACCAAGTTTGAAAGTAATTTTTGTTGGAAAAAAACTTATTTTGTACCGTAGATAGTGCAAGATTGGGTGGTTACTACCCGGACAGCTTGTGAAAAAGTAACAAATGCTCGCCACACCCCACCCCAAGATTAAAATTAGAGAAAATAGAAATTTGAAATTTGTACACTGTCTGAAAAAAAAAAAAAAAAAAAGTTCATTTTTTAATTAAAGTATATCAGTGGCAGTTACAGGGTAAACTGTTCTGCAAAAGGTGTCTTCATGGTCAGCTTTCCCTCTTTGATTGTGACATGCCTGTAGTGCTGACTTAACAAACAAAAGGAAGTGCAAGCATGAACTTCACAAGGAAAATGTGGGTTGATGCCTTCTCTTCATGAAAAAAAAATCATCTAATCATCTAACTGAAATGTGAACAGTTTAATACTCTGAAGAGGAAAGCATCTTTCTTGGTGGGGAAACTGTGTGTAAATGTGTTTACAAATTTTAAGCCTGCAAGGTAAATGAGAAAACAACTCCCACCCTCATCTCCCGCTCTTTTTCTCGCAAGACCAAGCATAAGGTTTGCCATGTGGTGAAATCCCAGACTATGTCAGCTCGGTTCGATTCAGTTCAATCAACTTTATTGTCCATCGGAAATTTTTCTTCTGCTCCACATCATTTCACAAGTACATAAGACATTACAAAAAGACATTATAAATCGTTACATAAAAGCCTGTGTTAGTATATGTATTTATATATACATCATCACTGACACACCCCACCCCCATATGCGCACACACACATGAAATAAATGTTAAATCCATAAGACACGAAACATTACATAGATTATAAAAACAATACATAAAAACACAAACTCGCCCACACCAAAGCCCAAACATTAAAACAAGCGCACATACGTATGTACACCCACACGCACGCGCACACACACAGTCATAGTCACAGTAAAAGCATAATATAATAATTGTATAACTCTGGTTACATTAGACTAAGACAGCTGACTTGAATTGACTGGGAGTCCTGATTTGCAGAAATATGATCAGAATAAACAATGTTTCAGATGAATTACAATTTTGATAAACATTCCTCCTGCATGTCCTCCAATAAGATCAGAGAACCACATCTTGCCTGCCCGTTTTGCTTATATATTGAAGAACAGAACCACAACAAATACGAGATGAGTCAGTGGCATATATACTGGACACCGACAGTTGTGACAGAAAAAGTAATGGATTTGCAAATGGTGTGAACTTGGATATTGCCAACAGCAACAGAAATTTTTTTTGATAAAAGTCCTCCCCAATGGCAAAGATGATTGCACCGATTGAGAGTTCGTCTGCATGCACAGGTGTATAGCAAGAACACGAGGTGGTTTTGAACTAAAAAAAAAAAAGAAAAGAAAAAAAAAAAACCAACTATGCTGCTTATTTAAAACCAACGTAGTAAGGTGTAAGTTTCATGATAACACAAGCTGAAAAAAAAAAAGAAAGCGACACATGGATGACGTTAAGCAGCCGAGTAGTCAGCTCAGACATGCAGAAGAGACTCACCACATCGTCCAGGTCAGTCAGTCATGTTATTAGTACATCTGACCTACTTCTTGGAGCCAGCAAGATACTGGGTAACCTGAAGTGTTCTTTGCAGCCAGTCAACCAAAAAAGATAACTGATATCCGTTTGATTAGCTAAGTAATCCATTTTCACCATATCTAATGTCCTCTTAGGGATGGAGTACAGCATTCTGTTTGCTTTTTTCCCAGTTTAGGAACACGCTCCGTGTTCAGAAATAAAATCACAGTTTAGGACATTGCACATTAGTAGACTATCACTCAGCATCTGTTGCTAGTGTGAGCTAACTTGTGAGGTTTGCAGCTCCATACTCAACCAGGTTTAATTGTTGGGTGAAATGAACCGGATATTAATGACTTTATTGTGTCTGATGATGCTACTTACAGGCAGAGGGCATTTTTCTTTTGTCCTGCAGTGTGTCTGCTGAACTTGTCCATCACCAACACCTGCTGTTGAAAGTTGACTAACAAATAGCTTGCAACTGCTAGTAGCAAGATGAGAAACTATGGTTATTTCCCTTTGTATTGATATGCTCATGTGCGTTTGTGACATGACACAATCTTTTTGAGTTTATTAGTTTGCCAGTTCGTTAGTGTGGTCAGTGATTTGAAAATGATGTTCCAGCCATTAAAGTGGAGACCAGTATAAAAAAATAGTGAACACCTTAATGGAATAGTGCGATCCCACTTTTATTTCAGATGCTACAGGAGAATATCCAAAGTCAGAACAGGATTTTTTTTTTTTGTTTCTCTTCCCAAAGACTGCTTGTTGATGAAAAAACTTCCTTGCCAGAAGGTATATGATTTTCACAAGTTATTTGTATTTTAGTGTTTGTAAGCTTATTAAGCAGGAAAAACAAGGAGATAAAAGTTTAGCTTGGAAGTCTGTGACTTCTGGTTATATCATGGCTGCAACTTCACCCGTGTGTACCAAACTGTGAATTTTCATTGACGTAAGCATTCCTATTACGATAAAATCATCTGGATCATGCAAGGACTTGCCAGTAAGGTAAAGCTTGTTCCCGATTGAACCAGGATGCATGACTGACCTGTTTACATCAAGTCGTATTCCATCAGCTGCAAGTGTTTGCCCTGCCAGATTTTACATGGAATGGGCTTCTTAGAGCAACTTTTTTTTTTTTTTTAATGTCAGTATAGCATATATTCTGTGATGTGAAAAATGAAGTTAGCATATGTGATTATTTCTGTTATTAGATGTAAACATTCTGGTATTATATCCAAGTTAAATTAAGACCAGAGGTCAACTTACAGGGCAAATATTTGCATACTGAATGGGAGTAACCAGTGTGGGAACAGAAGAGAGGGACTCCATCACAGGGAGACTTATAGTTGAAGAGCAGTGGTTGAAACCAGAAGACTGGTTTTTGAAAGGTTGATGGACCATCAGCCTCGTAAAACTTTGAAACTAATGGCATTAGCCAGACAAGGAAAGTCAGATAAACGGACAGAAGTACAATTCTCACTTAGAATGGGCAGTAGCAATTTAAAACTAGCGTTCTTTACAAATGCTAAATTGTTTTTTTATAGTGCCAAAACTGGGGCCGGGGGGGGGGGTGTTGTAAACATATGGCGCTGTGACGTGTTGATTTGGTTTGTAAATGGACATACGCTTTAATCAGCATTTGGTCAGCTCTCGGATCAGGATGTATTTCAAAAGGAAAATGAAAATAGTATAGAGATAGCCCAGTCGAGAAGTCTCCTACCACAATAGACTTTCATGGCGTTTATCATCTTTGATCATCATAGCGATGACAGAAAAATTCAAGTTCTGCGGCCTTTTGTAGTTGCTTGCATGGCAAAGATTCCAGTTTTGTCAGGTTCAGGGACATCAGCTGATGGTGTATGTGTACAGAAGTGGATGCTCACTCAGACTGTAGCCATGACAATTGTGATCAGCACAGGTCTTAGCGGGTGGCGTCATGCATGTATTGGATCAAACCAGGTATCACTGAACACGGCCACAATGACTTGGGTGTCTGTTTGGCAAGTTGCCTTATTCCTTGCCTTATGACCTAATACCAATTGCTATAAAAGTGCCTGTGCTGGAGCCGTGGTATGACAGTGCTTGTTGTGGCTGTGTGTGTCTGGTATCACTGTTAGTATTCTTAGTGGTCATCAGTTCTTTGTGTGTGTCCCCCCAGTTACCGTACACGTGAGGAGGTGCAGGAAGTGCGGCAGAAGAGGGATCCTATTGGTCTGTGGAAGGAACGCATTGTCACTGCTGGACTGGTCACCGAGGAGGAGCTGAAGGTAGCGTTGTTGTCTGAATGAGTTCAGGAGTACATCTGTGCTCTGACATTTTGTAAATATCTAGAGGGACAGAGTGAAAGGGGAGAAAAAATGAGTTTGTGTTCTGTTGTGCATGTATATTTGCATGAGTGAAACTTTTCCTTGTACAAAATATTGTCAGAAAAAAAAAAACCATTTAGTGGATTTAAAAGCAAATTCACATAATTCACACCGTTGAAAAGGCCTCAAAAAGTTCTGAAAGCGATTCCAAAATTGATCTTACGAAATGGAACAAAAGTTACTTTTTTTTCACAAGAGAGTGAAATTTTGACTAGTAAGGGAAATAACTGCAGCATATCCCATTACCAAGTTGCCTACTCACATTGATTTTAGGATCTTGGCAAGGGCTGCCTACTCACATTGATTTTTTAGGATCTTGGCAAGGGCTGCAACCCACCTCCAAACATGTAAATAAAATAGTATTTGTGGTGAATTACTTACCTCCCTCAAACTTCACATAGTGATAGATTTCTACATAAGATTATTGAAAAAATTATCATCTGGTGCGATTGAACGGCTCGCATCTTTTGCCCAAATTTCAAAATGTTGTAGCACCCTTATGCTGTCAACAAGATTGAAAAAGAACAAAAGATGTGCAAAGATGAAGGTAAAGTGCCAACATTGTCATAAAAGGGTACCAGGTAACCTCTCGTAATTATCGAGGCGCGACTCTGATGGTGTACTTACAGGTGATTTCATATTTTAGTGGCACAAGACAGGTCACATGACCTGGAGGCTGCTCAGCAAGTGGTACCATACCTCGTTTTGATATACAATATGGAACTCCTTCAGTTTTCAGAAGTGCCAAATAAGGAATTCTTTATGGACATCGACATTGTTTATTTGAATAGATTTGTCTATGGTCCAGAAGTAGTGTTCGTAACTGTGACTTTTTTTTTTTTTTTTTTTTTTTTTTAAAGATGTTTCCAAGCAAGCTAGTGACTGGATCATGGGTTATCAGAACAACTTTGAGACAACTGCTACAATTTACTTTTTATATGACACTTTTTTTTTCTTTCGGAGAGCAAAGACGATCTAGGAGAGCAAAAAGGATTGAGGAGAGAGAGCACAACAGTAGCTTGTCACTTCTTTCCCTTCAAATTCTTTTCTGCCCCTGCCTGCATACATTGTATATATGTTTTTGATCTCAGTGCCCCAGCTTATCTTTCCTGATTTTCAGTGTTGAAAAAGTTTCATCCATGTATTTGTAAACAAAAGTGTGTGCCCGATCAGTTTGAGCACAAACGTTTATGCGTTTGCATGCAAAGAGTTGGGGAGAGTGGAATATGTGTGTGTGGTCTTGAATTTGAATAGGCATGGCACTTCAAATTTTGTTTATGTTCTCTTATTTGTGATTTTTTTTTTTCCCTCGTTTTTATGCTAGTTACTGCTGCGTGATTAGCTTCTCATAGGACCAGACAGGTTCATGTCATTGATCTGATCATGCTTCTGTGGACATTGATCACATGCTGCTGCAAAAAAAAACTTGGCGGGAGGACTTGGGGAAAACATGCAAGTTGGCTCAAATGCGGAGTGTCAATACAACACTGACCTCAGCAAGTAGACATGCAGCTGGAACACATTATACCAGCTGTGGTGACAAAATGGATAGCCTTGGGGGTGGGTAGCCTTGGGGGGGAGGTCATGGGTTTGATTCTGGCTAGACCCATGTATGTGTGGATTTTTCTGCCCGGAACCGTCTCCTGTCTGGAGGGAGTTTGCTGTGGTTCAGTTGGGAAGACTGGGACCACACAGTTAAGTGCCGTCCACTGAATGGACGTGTCTGAGAATGTTGCTCAAAGTTCCTGACAGTTGTTTTAGATTCAAAGTGTTTAAAAAAAAATGAAAAGGGGAATGAATAAATTCTGCAAGTATTAGTAAAGGATATGACATTTGCTAGATTCAGACTTGTTGCTTTTCTACATGAGTATGCATTATTTTTCATAAAATGCTGGCCATGAACATAGATCTTGGGCCCCCCCCCCCCTTCTCGAAGTCTTGACACTTTATCCATTTAATTCAGTAGAATTCATTCCTGTTGCCTTCTGCTTTTTCAGAAAATAGATGGGGAAATACGCAAGCAGGTGGACGAGGCGGCAGAGCAAGCAAAGATCGATCCAGAGCTTCCATTGGACGAACTGTACAACAACGTCTACACTGACCCCCCAGCCGATATGAAAGTCAGAGGTTGTGACCCTACCATCATGGCCAGCTCAAATTAGTCTGGTGTACCCTTGTCTTTGCCACTCCAGATTCCCCATCTGGGATTCCTTATTATATGCTCAACAGCTATTGAGCTGCATTCAGTGGAGCTGTCGGTCCATTTGATATTTTGAATGGAATGTTTATGTAGTCTTTTTGATATGCATATTAGCTGTAGTGTGAAATTCTGAATGTTCTGTTTGTTGAGAAAGGGGCAAAGACCTTGTGGATCAGTAGTAAGCGTCCATCATGTGAAACGACTTTGGTGGTTCATTAGTATTGCTCTTTTTTAGGAAGCTGATTTTAATGAACAGTTACTGGACTAGGTGTGTGTGTGGGGGGGGGGGGGGTGGTACACTTAGGTTATTCTGCTCATCATTCTTTTCACGTTTATGAAAATGTTGATAAGTCTTGTTTTTTTCAGATATTGTACTGTGGCTCACTACGGCAATAAGTGACAGTAGTTTGCTATCCCAGGTAGGGATAGTAAACCACTGTTGCTTATTGTATGAGTGAGCCACAGTAAGTGTTGGATTAAAGATAATTTTAGAATTTCCTTTACAGTGTTCAGTTTGATCATCAGATGTAAAAGCCTGCAGGAGGCCCATATTGAGAACTGCAGAAGTGCTTCACAACTGCTTTATGATACCGTTTCCATTCAGTTTGTATGTTATAATGTAAATGTGTATTTAAGCTTTGCACAATAAGAAGACTACTGTGCCAATGGAGAGATGTTTAGATCGACTTTGTGATGTTTTGCTTTGTTCAGTGGAAAAAATGAAGTGTATGCAAGGCAGAAAATTCAGTATGACATTTTAACCATAGTATAATGAAAAACAAGTGGGAGATCCAGACATTGCACCCCATGGTACAAGCGAATTTTTCCAGTGACAAATGAAACCAGTTGGATAGTGTGTATGAGCAGCTGAGAAAAAAAAAATTGGGGGGGTGGATTAGCCTATCTCCAAGTTGGAGATTCAGAGTTTCCACCCCATGGCAAGAGCAAATTTTCCAGTGATGAAACAAATATGAATGCACAGGTGGATAATTCATCGTGGGGGTAGTTTGGATGAACTTTGTGATACGTCGTAACAAGAGGACGGCTTCTGTATTAAACATTAATTTCTGAAAGTACATTTTGACAGGCGATTAATTTTTTCTCTTTTTAACAGACTTCCTGATCTGCTGGCTGTCTGAAAAAAGCTTCCTTGTAATACTATACATTCATGGATTAGTGATGTTTAGCTAAATGTGAATTTTGATTGCAATACTCAATGTAAAAAGTATTGATAAGTTTTGTTTGTACATTTTCTTGGTCTTCTCCAGTTTCTCCCTATACACAACCCCACACACACAGGATTTTGCCATCCAATTAACGCTTTTTTCTATGCAGTAAATTAAATACTGTCAACTGCATTGGAAATGAATCTCCGTTCTACAGCTCGAGAAGCAGGCGGAAATAGTTGGGCTTAGGACATGCCATGTATTATGCTGTCTGCCAAGGATGTGTAAATGTGAATTAAAACATGTTGAGCAATTTTGTTCACTTCGTTTTGTTTTCCCTCTAGGAAGACGGTTTTAGCAGTATGTCTGCGAGGGAGCAATTCTCTCTTTCACTCTGGATAAAACTACATTTTTCTTGCTTGGGTGTTAATAAGTACGCATGCATATACACACACTGTGAAATGTCCTAATTTAGTCAAGTCATTGTTAGTATCAGAAAATTAGAAATAAATCTGAATAAAAGAGACCATTTTCCGAAGATCTATATCCTTTCCTGTAACACCATGATGCAACACTGTCAAGGAAGTGTGCAGACACTGCCTGCAGAAACACTATGAATTTTGTCACACTGTGGGGCAAATGATCGCCCACACAGTCTTTCATGTAGGCCTGGTGGTGGTTCTCTCCACTGGATTTAAATGCATAGTGGCCATTCCATTCCTTGGACGCCTACCTTGCTGGTGGAGAATGGAATGCAGCAAGCTGACTCGGTAAGGACAGGAACCATCCTTCTGTGGTCCAAGTAGATGGAGTGCAGGCACAGCTGGCTGGCCAATGATCACACGATAGCTACCTCCAGGTTCCTAGTTTCTTCCCCTTATCAGGGCTTCTGGTAATTGAAAAACTGGGAAGATAATGTTGCTTATAGCCCAGCCAACTGCAAAGAATCTGCAGGGATCTAAGGACTCTAGAGGTTTGCAGAGGTTCAAGCCATTGCCATCTAGGTTTCTGGGCTGCCACCTGTTAGCCACACTTTTGGACATATTGCTTGCGATTTCACACATTTAAATGGGGACAGAGAAGGGGCGCTTTCAGATTTTGTAGCAGGCAATCTTCGCTTCAGACATCAACTTTGACACACGACTGTCAGTTTTGCGTTAGCCATCCTTTACTAGCACAGAACTAGGCTTGCTCATCTTTCAGAATGTTTTTGCACCAAAATATCAAATAACACTACATCCCCCTTTCTTTGGTTTGATAAAAGCATTGTCCCAAAGCCTATTGTTGAATACAGAAGAATTTCTTCTAACAGCTTTGGATGATGATGATAATTTTATGCTAATGTAGATGATTGCTCTTGAAAATCCAATGCATTATTCAAAACATCTTCTGTTGACTCTTGCTGTTCTTTTCTTGGAGGTAGAACTAATGTAGTTTCAGGATGGTGTGTGGGTTGTGTTGATGGTATATTGGTCCTGCGCAGATGGGTTTCTGTGTCTTCTGTGCTGTCCATTTTTGAGTTTTCACACTGTATGAAGAAGATGATCCACGCTGATTTACAAGAGCTTCTGAATCTGTTGGAGATTTTGACCTGAACTGCCTGACCAGGATGCAGAGAAGGCAGAGTCTTTACTCTGGCATTTGTCAAAGTCATGTTTCCGTTTACCCTGATGTTTTCATCACCTTAAAAATATTCAAGTTGGGTTTCTTTGGGAGGTAGTTGGATGGTAGTGTTGGCTTTTGGTTGAAAGCTTTCTGCCCATCTGCAGGGCTCATGCCATGATGTAGAGGTGTATTCCTATATTGCAGTAGAGCTGTGTACAGATCCTGTAACTTCTTCACTAGTTTTTGTTTGTTTGTTTGTTTTTTTTTTTTTTTTTTTTTTTTTTTACAGTTTGCACTGCTCATTTGGCTTCTCATTTGCCCACAAGCAGAGTGGACTGGTGCTGATGCGAGTGAATCCACAGGTTTCTGAGAACCTGAAAAATTCTTTTGAATGGAATTGGGGTCTATTATTGGAAACGTCTCCGAGATGCCATTCCTTCCAAAACTGGATTTGCACTGTTCTATGATGGCTGATGTTTGCTATTGTCGATTTCATCTGGTGAAATGGTCAATGAGCAGAAGATACTGATGACCATTGTCTTCAAACATATGTATGGCAATGCACTGCTAAGGAAAGTCCAGAGTTCTGGTTGGTTTCAAAGGTTCAGGATGGACTGTCCTTTCCTTTTCACAGGCAGGACAGTTTCCAGCTTTGTCTTCAATGTCCCTGGACAGACCAGGCCACCAAATACTTCTTGCTAATGCCCTGCATTTTACAGTTCCCTCGTGTCCTTCATGAAGACAATATTTCTTTTTGCAGTGCAGCTGGAACTTTTTTGCATTGCAGCTGGAATTACCTTTGGAAAAGTCTTTTAACTGTGAAGTCTTGCCTAACAAACCAATACTGCCTCAAACATGAATCTTGTTGAGTTTTTTCAGGCCAATGGTCACGTTTGCAGAAATTTGAGACCTGAGCATAGATCTCATCTTCTCTCTTCTTCTTTATTTCCTCCAGTCTTTGTCACTCATTAGGAATCCATCTATGACAGTTTTGACAAACAGACCTGTGTCTTAAAACTCCATCTGAAGATCCTGTTCAACAGAAGTCCCCCTCATCAGCTGTCAGATTTTCCCCTGCAGTGTATTCCATGTCATATGAGAATTCCATCGTTCCCATTCTGAAGCGCTGCAATCTTGGAGTCGGGTCATGAAGCAACTTTGTTTTCAGCACGGCTAGAGGTGGCTTATTACTGGTTTCAATCTTGAACTTTGGTAAGCTGGTAAGAAAATCTGAAAATCTTTCACAACCCACAAGTAACAGCTAATGCCTCTTTTCCAAATTCAGTTTGAGCATATCTTTGCTTGGTGCTGCCGACAGCTCTTGATGTGTAGAATACAGTGTGCCAGTCTTGGAAATAGAACTGCCCCATGCCATAAGATGAGACATCTGCTGAAACTTTTATTTCATTCTTTGCATCATAGTGAGCTAGTACAGGTACAGAGTTGAGCTGTGTTTTTAGCTCCTGAAATGCGTTTTTTCATTTGCATTATCCAAGTCCAAGGGAGTGGAGCTGTGGTATCTGTGGCATTAGGAGCAAATTTTCACATGACTGATTATCCCCAGTAAACTGTGCACCTCGGTAACTGATGACGGCCTTGGGAAATTTCTGATAGCTTCCACCTTCTCCGGGTCATCGCGATTCCATCTTTGGAAATGATGTGACATAAAAACCTGACCTTGTCTTTTGAAAAAATTCTTCGCCAAGAGCGATTCCAGTTTCTTGCATCCTATTCAGGACTGCATTCACTCGCTGATCTTTTTTTTTTTTTTTAATCTTTCCAGAGACAAGTACATCACCAATGTCACGGATGACTCCTGGTAGTCCTGATGTGATTTCAATTATTTCTCTGTGAAGTATTTCATTTCTAGAGGATATACCAGCTGAAACAATATCTTCCAAAAGGAGTAATGAAAGTTGTCAAGAGCAAAGATTCTTCTGCCTGTGGAATTTGATAGAATCCACTTTTGCAGTCCAGTTTTGTGAATACTGTAGCTCCAGAAATTTGTGCTCACAGCTGATCCATGGATGATAGTGGGAAGTTTTCTCGCTCAACACTTTCGCTCAATCTGGTAAAATCTACACAGATTCTCACTTCGTTTGTTTTGGGAACAACAACTGTTGGAGCACACCAATCTTTCGGTTCAGTAACCGATTTGATGATACCTTGTTCCATCTTTTACAATTTTCCTTTATCTCCCGTTGGAAGAGCAAGCCTGTGAGGAGTTGCAAGAGACTAAGGTTGAACATCCTCTTTCCGCTGAATTCTGTAATTATTCCATCTTTACAGGCCCTTGAAAAATGTTGGTAATTTCTTCTTAAAGTCTTTTTCCTGATATTCAGAGTTTTTCCTAATGCTAGCTTTTCTAGTTTTTGCTGATCCTTCCTTTATTTGCAGATGAATTATTCTTTTAATCAGATGAAGAGCTTCAATTGCAGGTCTTCCCAGAAGTGGCTCTTTTAGATCTTGAATCACATATGCTTCTTGATCAGTTGATGCTTTTTCAGTTTGGACATTTGACTTTCACTTTGCCGACTTCTCTGATGTTGGCATTTCCTGCAACCAGTTTTTTTTGTTCATTTTCTGGGTCAGTGGAGACTTCAGTTTAAAATATCTCTCTGGAATGACGTCACATCTGTTTCTGTATCCAGCTTGAAGTTTACAGATTTTCCAGTAGAGTCTGATTTCTGCATGCCATTGATCCTTTGGATTGCACCTCTTCTAGAATGTCTCTGCACTGGAATATCAATAACACTACAATTTCTAACATGTTCGTTCTAGAAATCTTTTCAAGTTCCATTTACCCACTCAGTTCTCATGCCATGCATGCTCTCCATCCTCAAAACACCAGGGACACGTATTCATGAAAGCATCATCAGGGGCCCTGCAAACATGGTACAAACGAGTTCCATGGCAAAGCAGAGAAGGCTGCTCCCAGTTTAAAGAACCCTGGCTGTTAAGTGCTGGAATGTCTTTAGTAAATTCTGCTCAAATGATATCCTCTTTTTTGTTTTTTTTCTCACCCATCTTGAAGCCTTACCTTTGTCCTCTTCTTTTGGTACAATTCACCAAGTCATCGGGTGATTGGGTGAGGAGTTTCACCACAGGAAGGGGGCTTGAGCAGTTCATTCTGCAGTGCAGATGAATCAGGACAGCAGTATTTTTTTCTCTGCGGCAACAGCCCTGAAAGGGCCAAGTGTGCTCCATGGGCTGCAACAGCACTGAAGACTTGAACAGATCTCCTTGGAACCCGTGCATCTGGCAGGATGCGATGATCCAAGCAGAAAGCTTTTTCTGTTCATATATGCCTTGGAGCTCTTTGGGGGCAAGTACAGTTGGTCTTTCAGGCAGTCTGATTCATTCTTTAGGTTTGTACTGGTGGTTCCTGTAATCCGATACCCATTGCCAAGGTCGGTTTGAGCAACAAAGGGCTTGCCTTTCGATGAAACCATCCTTCATTTTTGAAGGTCTTTCAAGGTTTTTTTCCTCTCCCTCATGATAGTTGTTGGTGAACCGACAATTCTGGTGACAACCAGTGGTAATGTTTGAGCCTTTTACCCGCTTCTGTAGCTCCAGAAGACAACAAGTGTTCTTCCTTAATCTTGTAGAATTTCTACCATCCTTCTGTAGTCATCATTGTTTCATGTACCAGCATGTTGCTTAAATGCTTTGGTTTTTTTTTTAACACCTGGAGAATAGGAGCAAAACTATGATCAAATTTCACTTGGGGGTGGGGAGTGGGCCTTTGCGGTCGGCGGGGCTATAAGCAACATTACCTTACCTTACCTGGGTCAAAACTACTTTCTGCACCTGTCTTTAAAAGAAATTAAATTTCACAACATAGCATAACTGTTCACACATGCATGCCTACATGGTTAAATGTGCATCAGTACACAGACTGCATACCCACCTTAGCCTTCCCTCTGGTATCCACCTTCCTCATATCTATATATATATATTCATATGTAAACTAGGCACCCATGCACAGCCCAGCCCAGCACATACACAATATGCAAACACACACACACCATCCACAAACACATATGCAGACCCATTCGTACTCAAATACCACATGCACATACACATATATAAACGACATAAATTAAATTCACCAGTCTTTGGGTCTGCAAGTCCTCTGCAGCTGCCTAGCTCATGAATGCCGGAAAAAAAAAAAAAAAAAAATGAGATGACCAGAATTTCACAGAAAACAGTGACCCTGACAGAACTAAAGCCTGACTGTAAAAACGAAAACATCGACGTCAAAGCTAAACTCGGACTTGCACACAATCATTTCCATCTTACCTATATGCATACGAAACAGATAACTACTTCAAAATGAGAAAGTCACGGCAATGGACATTATATGCTTTCACAAGATAGTGGGGATTACTTTCAAGGATTGTGCAACGACAGCCACTCTACACGACATGATAGTTGCACGTATATAAACCATACCATTGATCTAGTGGCAATCTGTTTGGCAAGAAAAAATGAAATTTCATGGTCAAGTTATATGATAGAATTAATTATCCAAGACAGTCCATGTGGGTTATGTAAAGGGAGGTAAAATGTCCAGGGAAACGAGCATAGCCGCAGATGCACAAAAAAACTAACTTTACTAAACCCAGGCCTTTGCCACAGGCCATAGGAAATGGGGAAGTTGCTTGAAACTGGATCAGCTTCGACGCCCTCATGACCTGGAATAGTTTGGAGATGTGAAGTTGCAAGGAATGCACTCTGCTGAACTGCCTCAATCCCTGAATAGCCTCATAAGACAAAAAAGGCAAGCCGATTCAGACACTGCAGAAGATATTCTAAGGCAGCTAAAAGATGCAACTCCTGGAGGCAATGTGATGCCATATGGTGTCATTGGTGTAACAGGACAGCAGCTGCAGAGTAACTCATGTACACTTTTCTAGGAAATGGTGATCTTGTACATAGGGGGTAGGCAAGACATGAAGACTTTTCCTTGAAAGCCACGTAGATGAGCTGATAGAGTATGCAACTGGCAAGCGGGCTGGTAAGTCAAAGGCATGTTCTCCTCTGCCCCTCAAACTGGAGGGAAGCAGAAAATGAAAGATCAGTTAGCATAGGTGGACTCCACCTTGTCTTACACACCCACATCCAATGCCCCTGAAAACGTCTTGGGGGGGGGGGGGGGGGGGGAACTTTAGGCAGTACACTGCACTGTGGTCGGCTCGCTCTGAGGAATGATCTACACCACAACATGAACTACTTCACCATGTACGGAACCTACCACACAAGCCCTCAGGGTCTGACAGAACAGCTTGTGTGCCCCCCCCCCCCACACACACACACCCCTTACTATGACTCCACACAGTCTTCTCTCTGGGAACGACTCATCTTCAAGAGCCTCCACTTAATATTTCGCCACTGACATCTCTCTTGTCTCTGCAACAGACGCTGTCTGTCTCTATGGACCACCCAGGAGACCACATTGTCAAAAAAAAACACTTAACTACTACGAGTCGTGTTCCTACACCTGAAGATGAAAGCAAGTTTGACAGAACTGACGAGGAAGGCATACCTAGTCTTCGTAAGGCCCCCCTTGAATACACAAGTTCGTTTGAGACTTGCACCCAACACGGAAGAATGTAGACAACATCGAAGCAGTTCAGAGAGACGAGCAGCTCGCTTCATGTTTGAACCGCCACCAGCACAATTTTAGCGTCACTGACATGCTAGTACGACTAAGATGACCCAAGTCGTGAACTGCACTGGAACCATTTTATTGTCAGATTAACCATAGGTTGTACTGACCTTTTAAACAAATTAACACACAAATTCAGAAAAGTAAATTTACAAATAAATACACTTAAAAAGAAAAGAAAATAAGACACTGTCAATTTGTTATGTCAGAGATGAGAAAAATTGTAAAGAAATGCTATACGATGCTTAAATAGAATTGTAAGGTGACCAAAGTCCAATGAACATACAAAAATCATCACTCTTTCTCTCTATTATACTCCTATTTACTCCTATCTCAAGAACCCTTCTTACACACTATATCCATAATAAAATAAGTAATTGTTATCCCCCCCACCTCCCCCGGGCCAAATTCAGTTCAGTTCAGGGAGTGTGTGTGTGATCCAATTCCTACCAATGCAAGCACACCACTAGGCTGTTACTGCTTTTCAAGATCTGGAAGGACACTGTCTGGGTCAACCCAAGGAAACTCGAGCCAGCCCCGAGTTCTCGAGAAGAAAAGGATATGAACTTCAGTTCTGCCACGTCCAGTGCTGCACAAACTACTCGCAAAATATGATATGCTTTGCAAGAACCAGCGATGGCTGGCATGAGTTGCCGATGGAAATCACCATACCCCCACTCATAACACCTTCCAGATAAGAGTGAAGCCGCTTTGAACCTATTCTTCTCCGGTCATGACTGAATCTACTTTACACCTATCAGAAACTTTCTGAAAAACATCTGGACATCCAATAATACCACACGCACATAAGCAAAATCAACCTGATGATTGTGCGTATTCTACGTTAAATGGGAGAAGAGAGATCTCGATGACTCAATGGCTACGGCGGTGCAGCCCATCCACCCCTCAACCTTAATCTTCACCAGATATCGCTCTGGACTACACAGTGTGGAAGGTGCAGGTCCTCAGTGTCCAAACAATGGACACAGGCTTAACTGTGGGTTTTTATCCCCGTTCATATAGTTGTGTGAATCCACATACTCGTCATCTCATCATGGAGAGTTCTCAAAAGTGGATGCTTCAACGGGCGAAGCGGGTCGATCTGCACCCTTTTCTCAATGCGCGTAACATGTGGGTCCATCAGGACTCGCGCTTCATCGCAAGTACAGAGTCCAACTGAGACTTGCCCCTTTGACGCATGGACACCAAAAATGTACCAAAATAGAGAAAATAACATTTTTTGAAAGAAAACCTTATACTTCTAATGGTTCCTGTGGTACAAATACTCTCTGTACGTCTGAATACTTGTTCCTGGAGGAACAGTGAAAGTTAACCTCAGGGACCTAGTCCCACCTATCAAATCACACAAAACGAACCCCGCCAAGGAGTCTCCCTGCCTTTTCGTTCACTTACACGTACACAAAGGTACAAGCTGTAACCAGACAAAAAGTACAAACTTTCTAAATCAAATGGAGGTGAAAGGGCAACAAACGCAGGAGATCCCAGATGAAAGCAAAGAAAGAAAAAAAGGTAAAAAAATAAATAAATAAATAAAAAAAAGCAGAGGTCAACTAGTGTGACAATATGGGGGAATGATGCCACACAATTTCAGAAGATGGAAAAACAATGCGTACTGAAAGACAATTCTCTCCCAGCCACCATCCTGCAAATCCCATTCACCACCCCACCCCTCCCATCTTCCCTCATCATCCCCTTTGGAATGACGCAACAAACAAGTGAATCGGCCAAAAAGGCGCAGAAGATGGAAAAACTGGTGGACGATAGCAAAGGCTGCAAATCCCATTCACCCCCCCCCCCCCCCCCCCCCCCCCCCGAGAAAAAAAAAAAAACAAGGCAGACGTCAAAAGAGTACAAATTATCTAAAAGACATAAACACAACGTATATTTTAGAGTACATCCGGCATTCTAACTGGCAAAGCGTAGGCAGATCTATCTTGATGTGTGCACTCTGCCCTTTTGTCCGCGGTCAACGCGTGTGAAGACTGATTTTAACAGTGCCTGAACACGTTATATGCACAAAATAATTCAGACCGTGTCAACCAAAACTGACAAAACACATCTCCTCCTCTCACTCTTTTTCCATTTTTTGTTTTAATTCAATAAAACAAAAACAAGTCATGTGTGAAAGAAACGAGAGTTAAAAGACAAATGATTACATACCCATCATCGCACGCGGAAGGAAGACGACATGAAAGCAACAACGGTCACTTGCAAACCTTCCCGTTTCGTTTCCTTTACAGACCAGTCTAAGGAAGACGAAAGCAGCAACGGTCACTTGCAAACCTTCCCGTTTCGTTTCCTTTACAGACCAGTCTCTACCAAACGAGAAAACACGCGATGCAGCCGTTTTGTAATCATTCGACACGCCCAAATTGACGCTCGGTCCAAACCTGATTTTTGAGTCAGAAAAGGCCCTAGTTTTGTGTTCAGAAATGTCTAATACAAAAACACCCTCATATCTCTAGTTCTCATACTTAAAAAGACGTCATTGTTCAAAACAGAAACCCGGTCTCTGTGTGTATGCGCGCGCGCACGTGCGTGCGTGCGCGCACACCATGTACGTCTATCAGCGAGTCTGTGTAAATGAATGTGTGTGGTCTTATTGGGGGGGGGGGGGGGAGGGGGGGGGGGGGGGATTGTTTCAATTAATTTATTTCCACATTGTGATCCCCTATACAAAAATGAACGAATGAATGAAATAAAATACGAAGGGGGAGGGGGGGGGGGGGGTTCTACATAAGCAACAGTACAGACTACATAAATACCAGTATTAATTTAACTAAACAAAGTATTGTAACAAATACTGAACATCGGTACCCCACTTGAGATAACTAATCGGGCTTCGAGTTAATGACGAAGTGGTGTCACAGACTGAAATGGAGTTATCTAATACATCTACAGAACAGTCGGAAAAAGGGAGGCAAAAATACTTTCTAGTGCCTGCTACAGAATGCAATCGTTTATACAAAACGTTGCTTTAAAAGCATCAAGTTTAAATCTATGAATCAAAGATGCTTTTGACCTGATATTTGGTCAACTGTGGCCATAACGCTGTCTTGAAATATCGTCAAACATGAAGTGTTGGTTTACTCTGTGAACAGAAAAACATAACTAGAATCTCTTGCTTTTGTATTGTGTGTGTGTGTGTGTGTGTGTGTGTGTGTGTGTGTGTGTGTGTGTGTGAAAGAGTGTGCGCGCGCGCGCGCGCGAGCGTGCATGAAAAATCATGATGACAGTCCGAAGCCCTTGTGGACCACATTTGTTCATTTGAAAATTGTAAATGGCCGATTTATGGGGTGGAAAAAATATGATGGCCCCTGAGCTGTCTCTTCACGTTGTTGAGGTGCATTCCGAAGTTAGACATGCTCCGAAGTTAGAAAAGACTCTAGGGAGAGCTTGACAGCAGGCGATCTAGGGAGAGCCGAAAAGAAAGAACAGACCACCACCCACCCCACCCCCCACCAAGTTTTCAGACCGAACTCATTCTCCGAGACACTGGGGGCCGCATCCAGGTCACGACTCGTAGACGCCCCTCTGCTGCCAGAAATTTTTTTCCTTGCGGTTGCCGGTATCTGAACAAGCAACTTATGGATAGGTAAGCGTGTCAAGACTGTGCCTTTTTAGACGGATGTCTTGTACACATCGCTATCGGACACCTGTTCTAAGCTGGAAAAAATTAAGCCTTATGGAGTCCCACGTTTGATCCTCCTGGACTAGATCCGATCGTAACTCTTTTCAGCTGGCTCTTGCCGCCTTGAGGGTTCAAACCCTCGTCATACCAGAAATCCCAGACTGTTCCATGTGATACGCCGACAAGCTTACAACCCCCCTTTGCTCCAACTTCTATGGCAAAGACTTTGGCTAGGAAGCCAGACTTTCTCAAACTGCTGGCCAGACTGACATACTTTTCGGTCTCGTAGATGTGAGCTGTTTCATTCTGCTTTCATATGACACAGCGAGTTCAATCACAACCAGTTGTTTAGATGATCGTGAGTGGAGTACAATCCCCTCTCGTGCCATTCTCCCTCATGATCTCTGGGTGGTGTTCCCATTGTGGAAGGTCTGCTGCGCACCCCCTGTCCTCCACACGATCCAGTAAACCCAGCTTCCACGCTCTTCATGTCACAACTATTTCAGACCATGACTTGTCGCCTTCTGCCGTGTACAACCTCGTCACTAGAGCTTCTGGCTGGTCGTGTTTCCTTTGGTGGTGCGAAGCGCATATGTGATCTCCTCGAGCACTTGGCTGTGTCTCCGTGCGCACCTTCCCTGGGTTAGCTCTGCTTTTCATGAACTCGTATGTTCTACCGTTTGCCCCGAGAGAGCAGACAAGCAGGGTCACCACCCCCCCCCCCCCCCAATCCCCCCATTTTACCCAGTTTGAATTCGAGGGCAGCAGATCATGGGCAGATCGGGGAATGAAGCTGATCCTTGAGGTGTCATATACTGTATTTCATTGTAGCTGAGAACTCATTGGATTGTGCCATATACTGTATTTCATTGTAGCTGAGAACTCATTGGATTGTGCCATATACTGTATTTCATTGTAGCTGAGAACTCGTTGGATTGTGCCATAAATGTGTGCTTTTTTTAAATTGGAGCTAGGGGTTTTGTAGGAACGTCTGCATACAGCTCATGAAACGGCTCTCAGTTGCAGGGAGGAAAAAAACCAGAGCCCTGAAAGCAATGGCAGAAGCAGCAGAGAGAGGTGTTCAAGCTGGATCTGGTCAAGGAGGAACAAAAGTGAACTTCATAAGGCTGAACTTTCCTATAAATATCAGGTGTCCCAGTGGCTCAGTGGTTAGTGCGCGAGTCAAGTGGAAAATGAGCATGTCCAGAGGGGCATGGGTTCGAATCCCAGCCATGGCTCGTCCCAAGATGGAAAAAATGGGGCAGCAGTGGGACATCCGGAGTCATGAACCGGGTGTGGTCCCAACCCCCCTAGAGTGTCAGGAGATAAGGGCCGAAACACTTGCTTGAAGGGGGCTTCTCTTCTGAGGACTCTCTGTGCCACGCTCTCCAAGAGTTTCTTTTCTACCGTAGTCCACTGCCCCTATTTGGCTCAGCTGGACTGCCCCCCAATTTTCTAGGCATCCTCTTCATTCTTCAACTCATGCATTTCTAAGTCTCTCGTTGCTTTCCCTTTTGCCTTAGACCACCACTTCATTTCTGCCGACCCCAGCTGCTGTCTGTTGGTTTCTGTATGCCCGGTTATTCACTTCATCTTCAAAGTTTTCTTTTGCCATGCCCACCGCCTCCTGAACTTTCCATTTTCCCGTCAGTCTTTAGCTTCACCAGCACTGATCTCACAGCCTTGTCTACCGAGTCCTCAGGCAATTTATGTGTGTGTGCGCGCATGCGTGTCTGCACGCGTGCATGTGTGCGCGCACGCGTGTGAGAGTGAGACGGAGAGAGAGAGAGAGGAGGCAGAGTGTGAGAGCCGGATACATGATGATAAAAGTTCATATCATCCGGATCCACACTGACAATCCGCTGACGAGTATTTCCTGATCAACCGTTTCGCTCTGCCGCCACTGACCTCTGAAAAAAAAAAACTGCAACTGAAAAAAAAAAAAAACAACACTTTTGTTCCTTCGACCAGATCCAACTGGAACTCTTTTCAGCTGCCTCTGTCAATGCCTTCAGGGATCTAACTGTCTTCGCCTTATAACGTTTCCCCTACCTTGCGGGTCACTTACCACGTTTCACCCAACTACGTGTCACCTGATCAAGTCCGGCATGATCACAGTTTGCCTTGATACAGTCCACTCACGTTTCACCTGTCACAGTTCAGCGACTCACGCTCTACCCAATCACAATTCACCTAATGGCATCTCACCTTCGACAGATGACCACAATTACTCACACTCCACCTAATCCTTTTATCCGAATAAAGTACATGTTGTTATCCATCACCTGTTGCAACGAGGTACACGGCCACAAAACTTACCGAAAACGGGACTCGGGCTGTATCTCCTCCAAACACGCGTCAGTCTCCAAGTTAACCCTGGTTTACCCTCCTTCCGAGGTTACTGCCTCGGCAGCCTCTCCAGCCTCGTCACCTTCA
>JADBJO010006623.1:57765-72765 GCA_016801955.1 Conus betulinus
GGGGGGGGGAGAAGCGGAGGGAGGGCAAAGGCGGGGGACAGTATGCGGCGGGGGTGTGGGGATGGGGGAAGCCTGATGAAAATGCGCACAAACTGCGTGGACACAATTATCAAGAGACACACGGGGTACAGCCTGCTGGAAATTCTGCTGCCTTCTCCCTGCTTTCACACTGACGTCTGCTGCAATGGAACAGACAAGGTTTGGAAAAAAAAAGAAAGAAAAGAAAATTGTTCTGAGGAATACTTAGCTTCGATGTCCGGAATTACAGTTTATTGCAGCGGAATGTCAGTCGAGATGATGATGAGATGAAAAGTATAACGGCCAAGATGACAGCGACAACGAAAAGAAAGAAATTGGAGAAAGAGCAAAGAATGAAGACGAGCAAGATGAAAAAGGAAAATGAAAAGAAAAGGATGTGACGAAATAGCCTACTGAAGGACAAGGAGAGTAGTGATAAAAAAAATAAATAAATAAGAAGGAGAAGGGGCAAAGAAGACAAACTATACAGTGAATAAAGGGAGGGGGTGAAAGAGAGGTTTTAGAAGAGAAGAGGGCGAGGAGAATACAAATGACCCTTGTATGAGGTGAAGGAAGACGAAGAAGGAATGAATGTATGGGTTTCGAGTGGGGCGGGAGGGGGGGGGGGGGGGGGGGGGGGGGGTGGAGGCGAACACAAAACTGGATAGTGAGAAAAGATGGAAACAGAGAGGAGGACGGGGAAGGACAGAGAGACAAAACAACCGGGGAGGGGGAGGGGGGGGGGGGGGGTGAAGAAGAAAAGAGAAGAAAAACTGAGATTATTGCTGCGAAAGAACAATAATTCATGGGGAAGAATAGCAGCCATAACTGAACAGCAGGAACTGAGGAAGTACAAGTAGAGGAAGGAGGAGTAGCAAAATGGAGGAGGAGGAGGAGGAGGAGGAAGGAAATAAGTTATCGGAGATGGATGCAGACGCACGCGCACGCGCACACAACACACTCGCTCTCTCCCAATGATGCAGGCACACGGGCAGACTGGCATGTGTAGACCACGCACAAAGACAGCTGGAGTGAGCGGTCGATCGAGAGAGAGAGAGAGAGAGAGAGAGGAGAGAGAGAGAGAGAGAGAGAGAGAGAGAGAGAGAGAGAGAGAGAGGATTTAAAAAGCTGGCACGAAGATCGTCTCAGAGTCAGAGACAGAGAGAATGCGTGTGTGTGTGTGTGTGTGTGTGTGTGTGTGTGTGTGTGGTGTGTGTGTGTGTGTGTGTGAGGGCGCATGGAGGGGGAGGGGGGGGAGGAGACAGATTGGACATACGTCCACATCGAGACTTACAGTCTATTGCCTTGCTTGATCTGGATATCGGTTTGCTGCCCCCAGATATGACAACTTCACAATTGGATCGAACACCATTCATATAGTTTCTGTGCGTCATCCAATGTGATCATGAAAAGCCTAGAACAGATGTTCATTTTTTTTTTTTTAAAATTCAAACTTACACTACGAAGCTCGCCTTGGCTCATTCAACGTAAAATGTTAACACTATGAAAACCCAATCATAATTTAGAGACAGCAAACATCCATTCGATTCCATTGTATTAAGCAAACATCAGGGTCGATTCCATCCCCCCCCCCAACATCCTTCCCCTGTTGTCCCCCCCCCCCCCCCTTTCCCCATGTGTGTGTCCCCCCCCCCCCCCCCCCCCCCCCCCCCCCACCCCCCCCCCACACACACACACACACACACATATTTTCTTACCGTCTGACAAAGGCGGTTTGCCTTCTTTCTTGCCGGTAGGTGTTTGGACTTCCGATTGTACTGCAGGCAGCCACTTGAACCCCGGAGCTGGGATCACAGTGGGCTGGCGAGTCGGTCGGTCAGCCAGCTCATGTACTGGGCATGTCGCACAATTTATTCATCAGTCTCTGTACAGTGCGCCCTGTGACGAACCTGAGGTAAAAACAAGGTTTGGGGCTTTTGTCATACGTCCTGCTGCGCTTGTTTAGTTGTGTCACTTCTTTCCAACTGGACACATGCGTTTTTCTTTTTGTTATTTCACTTAAAGCATTTGTATTGCTCGTGACTGCGCTTCAGCGGGTAAGTCTGATTAAGTTTATGCGTTTTGTTTTCCTTCACTTACAAGCATGCCGCTTTGTTTAATTACCAAGGTTCAGATGCGTTAACCACTAGCTCCCGTGGTACCGCCCACATACGAGTAGTAGTATGCTCCCTTCACAACCTGTCGCCCAACACTGTGTGGCACAGTCGTACAGCAATGCATAACTTTTTTTTTTTCTTAAACTCTAAACCTGACTTTAGGTATTGTTATTGAATTCAGCAATTTGAAAAATGTCGATTATCAGACCAGGGTTTAATCCTGGATCAGTGGCGTAAACCCCCATTGTAAAATCTAACAAGATGAAGATGCAAAAGTATATGAACGTACTCCTACAGACTTCAAGATAAGTTAAGGACCACACCGCAGAATGCCTTAGGTGCTTTCAAAATCAAATCTCAAATAAAGGTTAGTAATTGCCAAGGTTTCTGAACACGACAGTCGTCAGGCCTTCTCAATAAATACTGCCAAGCATGCAACAGCTGCACTGACTCCCCTTGAGCGTGCAGAAAAGTGCTCTTGTTTGGCAAAACAAGCTGTTTGTCAGCAATCCGTGCACACTGACTCGAACTGTCTACAGGTGAAAATCCTGATGCACGTGACAGCTGAAAGTTATGGGAGTGCGTTGTGCTCACTACAATGGCCATAAAAGCCGTCGAATACCCGTTCTGAAGCACAACACCAACATGCCAGCGAGACGAAAGTTGAGAAATTTCGATCGTGCCCGAGCTATCGCCTGGCTGCAGGACGGAGTAGGCGTCCGAGAGGTGGCCAGAAGGCTGCAAGTGTCACACTCGGTCATCATCCGTCTGAGACAGCGCCATCAAACCACAGGCACCGTCCAGGAACGGCCACGCCCAGGCGTCCCAAGAAACCACACACAACGTGAGGACCGGTACCTCTGCAGACAGGCCCTTCGGGAGAGGACAACCACCGCCAATGCCTTGAGTCAGCAACTGCGTGCTTCCCACCAACACAGCAGTAAGCGGGCAGACCACTCGGCGTCGCCTACATGCCGCCGCCTTGCGTTCCAGGCGTCCGGTGAAGAAGCCCATGCTGACTGCAGGTCACAGGGCACGCCGACTTGCTTGGTGCCAGGACCATTTGAGGGGGGACTCGTGCTCATTGGGGCCATGTCCTGTTCACCGACGAATCGCGCTTCATGGTGAGCCCCAAAGACGGCCGCATCAGCGTGTGGCGGCGCCCCCACAAGCAGCTGCAAGATGATGCTATCCAGGAGGCGGCTGCTTTTGGAGGTGGCTCCATTATGGTTTGGGGAGGCATCAGCCGACACTTCAGGACTCCTCTCTACCATGTGGAGGGCATGCTCAATGGGCAGCGCTACCTGCAGGAGATCTTACAGCCTTTTGTCACAGCGACCCTCCAGCAGATCGGACCCCAAGCAGTCCTCTAGGATGACAACGCCACACCACACCGCTGCAGGGCTGTGAACACTTTCATTCAGGAAGCTGGGATCACCAGGATGGCATGGCCTGCGAACAGTCCAGATCTCAATCCAATCGAGAACATCTAGGGAGAACTTGGCCGGCGAGTCCATGCAAACCCCCCACGTCCAGCTAATCGGGAACAGCTGCTGCACGTCCTGCGACAGGAGTGGGAAAACATCCCCAGGCCGTCATCGCAAACACCATCAACTCCATGAGGCAGCGCTGTCTCGATTGTGCTGCTGCGCGGGGTGGACACATCCGTTTTTGAACAGATTAAAGAAACATGTTTGTGGATTTTCTTTTCACAGGGTGGGTCTCTATACATTGCTTTATCATTGCAAAAACATGACGCAATCCAAATGAAATTGCTTTAATTTGATTCACAAGGGTTGCAATTTAAATATCTGTACACATGAAACATTTTTGGTTTCGCGCGTGTTGCATTTGTCAGACTGATTGCAAGTGGTCCTTAACTTATGTTGAAGTCTGTAGTTTATCTTTGAATACGACGTCACAATCAAATGTGCGTCATAATGTATTTCGTCACTTGGCTTAGACGCAAAGAAGCTTTGACGTCATTTTTGTTTGCGTTATTTTCTAGATATTCCATAGAGAAGAAAAATCGTTTCGGGCCGTTATAGCCGTTTGTTACGGCTATTCTGGTAAAATAAAACATCGGGCATCATCCGCGACCCATAATGAACATAGAAATGGAAGAGTTTTGTGGCTACTGGAGTCTGAGCGAAAAGAAACGTAATTCAAAGGGCTATTTTCCGTGGAGAAGGTTTACGTCTCCGATCTAGACGAAAACGCAACTCGAAGGTATTCTTTTTATGAAGGATGTTTACGCCCTGGACTAGACGAAAAGAATCAAGATTTAACCAAAACTAGATTGGTGTCTCTCTCTCTCTCTCTTCTCTCTCTCTCACACACACACACACATACACACACACACACACACGCGCAAACTACTAAACATGCAACAGTAGCAATCGTGCAACGTTAAACATTGCAAAATAAGACTAGTTCTACCAATATAATCTACGTACAGAAAGTTAACTTCACTAAAATTGTTCTTGTTTGATTAGAAGTACAGACAGAATAAGTAACATAGCAAAGGTGGCACAGAAAGAACCGAAGAGACAGAGACAGACAGGTCCTTTTCAAAGGTAAACTGGTGGAGTTTTGAATGTAGGGCGCTAAACTTTAGGTTTACCGAAAATTTTCGTGTGTGTGTGTGTGTGTGTGCGCGTGTATGCGCGCATGTGCGCATGTGTGCGCGTTTGTGTGTATGCGAGTCAAGATGAAAAGAAACATCGCGTGCACGCGCGCGCGCGCGCGAGCGCGAGAGAGAGAGAGAGAGAGAGAGAGAGAGAGAGCGTGTTGATCTGGATGTGTACAGTCACCTTTGTGGTCATTTTTCGTCCATCACTGTCAGCAGCGCGTTCACCCACTGTCTCAGTTCGCCACCATACGCACACAGGACATGCGGAAATTACTCATCATGACTGAACTAGTACAAGTCGGTCCGTCTCCGGGTCGCCCTTCAGTGAGCGAGTGGCGTCAAAAATGGTGTCCATGAACGCTACCTTGCCCTACCATTCGCCATAAGTTTCTGGCATTGTGTCCCCTTGGGAAGTGTCCCCCTTCCTAAACCCCTACTCCTCACTTCTTCACCCACTACTCCGTCTCGTCCTTCCCTCTTCACAGCTTCCACTATACCCCCCCCCCCCCTCCCCCTCACCCCGGGTTTGCTATCTGCGACCTCTACACATTTTTTCTGACTTACGGCTTGAGCTTTCGGGCAGATCCCCCCCCCCCCCCCCCCCCCCCCAATCCCCTTTCCTCACTCTTTCACCTCCTCCCTCCATAGAGTGACGGAATGATATTCAACGGTGACTCTATGCCTTCCTTCTCCCACTTGTACACTCTGAAAGATACGGCACATGAAGGCGTGTCTGGGTCTTGCTTTTCTTTTCCCCCCCATCTTTGAAGGACACGTTATCATTTTATTCACTCAGATGTGTACACATGCGAGTGTATAGAATCATACTGTTCCGGTTTCTCCCCCCCCCCCCCCCCCCCCCTGTGTGTGTGTGTGTGTGTGTGTGTGTGTGTGTGTGCGCGCGTGTGTGTGTGTGTGTTGTGTGGAGTGTGTGGGGTGTGTGGGGTGTGTTTTGGGAGGAGGGGGGTGGGGGGTGTGCGTGGTGGTGGTGCGCGCGCGCGTGCTTGCGCGCGTGTGTGTGTGTGTGTGTTACTTTTTTTTTGTTTTTCATTAATTTATGTTTTTAATTGTCAGTAAAATACATAAATCTGACAGTAAATGGTTTCAGTTAGTGTGAGTGTGTGTGTGTGTGTGTGTGTGTGTGTGTGTGTGTGTGTGTGTGTGTGTGTGTGTGTGTGTGCGGGCAGGCGCGAATGCATTTATATGAGTGTGTATCTGAGGTAAACTTTACACTATAATTTTCTCAGCCACAACACACAACAGCAAGACCACAGTATGCACAATAATCGTCCTAAGACTTTTTTTTTTTTTTTTTTTTTTTTTTTTTTTTTTTTTTTTTAACCATCTGCTGCAGAAAGACTGGTATCGGTCGTAATTAATTGGTAACTAAATTTTTAAGCAACATTTTCAACGTTACAAAATTGACATTTTCTTTAAAATTCTGATCACTCGCAATAAATCTTTTATACGCTGATCCAAGACATAATACATGATCTTGCATGCAGGTATTGTACCAAATATTGAGTCACATGGTATTCTGATTGAGCTTTCTGATATAATAAATACCAAGCAGCAGGGCCATTATGAATTTTAGACTAAATATCGAATATAGGCTAAATATGACATATTCTCTTAAACATGAGTAAATAAAACAAGAGTATCACCCATTTAAATTAAGCCAGTGAATCTGTATCAAAGCAGAAATCCGGTTTTCAAACTCTGTGTGAAATGTTAACTTGTTGCCAAAGTGACAGAAAATGAGTGGTACAATCACAGGACTACAGGCCTATGGCTACGTCAAAATTGAATCAGACGTCACGTCTTTAGGCCTACGTAAAACAAATTACGTCGTTGGCCGAGCCATCAGGCAAGGTAAAGGACTCGTAAGCGAAGCACCTGCCGAGAGAGGTACAGCTTTTAACGCCTGCCGTAAACCAGCTTTGCATTAACAGGCCCCTTCCTTCCCTCACTCTTTCTCCCCATCCTCCTCTCTTCAACCATCCCTGTCCGCTCTCTAAGTTCAAGAAAGGAAGACAGCAGATGGAGAAGGAGCGCAATTAAACCCTGAGCGTGTAATTGTGTGGAAGGAGGATGGTTTGTAACAGCCATTGCAGATGTATTTCTCAATTACAGTTCTCTTTGTGTGTCCGGGAGAGAGAGAGAGGGAGACAGACTGAAAGACAGACAGAGGGGGGAGGAGGAGGAGTTGACAGAGATGGAGAGGGTTCGTGTCGTAAGGTGGTAGATCTAATGGGGTGAGGAATGGGTGTGGGGAAAGGTACATTAGAGGAGAGGAGAGGAAAGAGAGAGAGAGAGTGCGCGTGCGCGTGCGCGCGCGATGTGTGTCAATTCCATTCCGTTATTCTGGTTTCTCTTTTCACTCACGCCACATTTTGCACCCAAATCGTAGGGTGAAGTGGCGATTACTTCGTCCTTTCTTTTCATCGTTTTGAATTTTGTTTGTCCTACCTGAAGACGACCCAACGAGTCGAAACGCATTTTCTGCTCTGTGATTTGTTCCTTCGTTTGACGGCTCAGTACCTACTTTGCTTTCGTGATTCAGTTTCCATCTACAAGTTTCCCACTTTAAAACAAAGCTAGTTTCTTTTGGATTTGACGACCACTGCGTTTGGTGGATAACCATCGTAAAAGTGTGGGTATGGTGATGGGATGAGGAATATGTGGGGAAGCCGAGGGGGGAGAGGGGGGAGAGGGGGGGGGGGGGGGGGGGCATGTCCATGTTCCCTTACGACAAAGTCTACTAAGTCTGCATCACTCCTAAAATGATTTTAGTAGATTAATGTTTCCCTTCGGATGTGTTGCCCCAGGTCTATGTTCCCAAAGGTCTGTGTTCCCCCTTGTACTCTGTTTCCCCCCAGGCCTGTTCCACCAGTCTGTTCCCTTGTGTGCTCCCCCCCCCCCCCCCCCCCCCCCCCCCCCCCCCCCCCCCCCAGTATGTATTCCCCGCAAAATGTAGGGGTGAAACGTCATATATCATATGACAGCAATGACTTGTGGCATGATAGATGACGTGCCTTGCCGTCATTTGTGACGTCATGTGCGATCAGGTCAATCGTAACATTAGCTGGTATGGCATGGCAGGACTGCCTGCACTCATTTCGTAAGATGAAAAGACGGGATGGACATTTGAGTGGCGGGGGGAGGACTGCACTCATTTCGTAAGACGAAAACACGGAATGGACATTTGAGTGACGGGGGGAGGACTGCACTCATTTCGTAAGACGAAAAGACTGAATGGACATTTGAGTGTCGGGGGTGAGGACTGTACTCATTTCGTAAGACGAAAAGACGGAATGGACATTTGAGTGACGGGGTGAGGACTGCACTCATTTCGTAAGACGAAAACACGGAATGGACATTTGAGTGACGGGGGGAGGACTGCACTCATTTCGTAAGACGAAAAAAGTGACGGGGGGAGGACTGCACTCATTTGAGATGAAAAAAACGGGATGGACATTTGTGTGGCGGGGGGAGGACACAGACTCGGGGAACAGACCTGGGAGAACCTGGACCTGTGGAAACTTGCTGAAAGTCAATCTGGGGGGGAATATTGGCTGGGGGAGGTAAGGTAATGTTGCTTATAGCCCAGCCGACCGACCCAAGGGCCATATCAGGAGGAGGGCTTTGATCTGGGGAAGGGGGGGGAAGGGGGGGGGGGAGGGGAAGGGGGCAGGGAATTATCTCGGTAATGCTTCTCAACACGGAACTGTACGAACTAGAACACGTTAAACTCCACCTTCGAAATAAAAATAAATAAAATAAAAACAGTTGTTACACCAAGCACCTGTACAGCAACCGGATGGCAACTCGCAAGAGCCGAGGGCAACCATGCACCCCAACCCTTTTGAGCCACGAACCTTCACCCATTTCACTGACCACTCTGCTTATCGTGCGCAAGTGCTGACCGCTTGTACAATTCCTTTACTGACAAACTCCGGGAAACCATGTAGGTAAAGGGGTTACAGCAAAATACTGCCTCAAGATACAGCCAAGTGACCACCAAGTACACGTTTGCAGCAGTCAGATGGAATCACACGAACTCGGTTAAAAACTAGAAATAAAAGGTTCTATCAGGCAGGTAGGTTCGGTTTCCCGCTTTCCATGGCTGCTTATGGAAATATGGGGGACAAAAATGGCGGCAACTCGAGACACAAAGCGGGAACGGACGGAAACGGAATGTCCCCAATCAAACAATGTCATTTGCCGGTGACAGAAAGTAAAAAGGCAAGGAAATGGATAGCAGGGGTCACAGAACCACAGATCATTTACATCACTGATATAGAATTTAACCCAAAACTGGGAGAAAAAAGCGTAAATTTCTTAACTCACACGCTCGTTCGCCTCGCCTGCCGCCACCGAAGCCCCAGCTTATTGTGCGCCCCCAATCTGCTATGCTGATCAGCCCTGCAACTCTAGGTGATCCAGTGCACGTGCATATCGTGGGCAGCGTGCTCCACACTTCACCCAGCTCACCCTCCCACTGCTTTGACCAAACAGCACAGGCACATGATCAGAATTTACCTCGTGGCAGATTGGATTAGAATTGTAACTTGCGGGCTTCATGTACAAAATGAGAGGACCATTTGTCAGATGGCCTGCAAAGCTGACGTTCGTTAGCTGAAATAACATGTGGGGTGTTCTTGGTTTGTTTTTTGTTTTTTTCTTGCGGAGCGCGCGCGCACACACACACACACACACACACACACACAGGTGCGCGCGCGCGTGCGTGCAGTCGCGTATGCATGTGTGCGTATGTGTGTGTATGTGTCATGCGCTTTCGTGCATGCATGCATGCATATGCGCGCGCGCGAGCACGTGCGTGTGTGTGTGTGTGTGTGTGTGTGTATGTTGGGGGTGGGGGATGTGGGGGGCAATGGTAGAGATTCCGGGATCTACATCAACCGTTACTGCAGTCGGTGACTATTTTCTCAGGGTGTTTGCCGGTTGAGTCAGCTGGGATACAATGCAATGCATGACTACATCTAACTGAAAACAGCGTCGCAAGGGACAAATCAGACACGTGCACAAACAAGACCACTGCTTTCTGTCGCCAATTCCCCTCCTCCTCCCCCCCCCCCCCTCCACTCCACACACACACACACACACACACACACACCATCCTGAACCTCCCGCCCCCTTCCGCCTTTTTTTTTTTTCAACTTCAGTTAACATTAATTAAACACCTTCAAGGCTGTGTGACACTGTTTTTACGCGCGCGCGCGCGCGTGCACACACACACACACACACACACACACACACACACACACACACACACACACACACACACACACACACACATACACACACACACGCACGCACGTATGCACACACACACACACGCACACACGCACACACACACACACACACACACACACACACACATACATGCACGCACGCACGCACGTATGCATGCACACACACACACACACACACACACACACACACACACACACACACACACACACACACACACGCACGCACACACACACACACACACACACACACACACACACACACACACACACACACACACACACACACACACACACACACACACACACACACACACACATCAGGATCCCGAGTTTTTTGCATGCTTGTTTTTTTGCTTTGCATACAATTTCATTCGAGTCATATAAGTCAGTTGAAGGGGAGACTAATGTCCTATTCGTTGTAGCTGAAGTCCACATGTGACAATGAGGATGATGACAACGAGAATTACACGATTGAAAAGGAATATCTGTCAGTACTGTGGCACAGGCTGGCTGTCGGTGTCTTTGTCTAAAGCAAAGAGAAAAAAAAAAAAAAAAAAAAAAAAAAAAGAAGGGGTGGAGTGGGGTGGGGAGAGACCATGTAGACTATAAAACATGAAAACTGATCAGTAAGCTGTTTCATTTGCAAAATCAAGCTTGCGCGTTAAAATGAATAAGACCTAATTAGCGTCTCTCTCTCTCTCTCTCTCTCTCTCTCTCTCTCTCTCTCTCTCTCTCTCTCTGGGTTGGAAAAAGTTTTCCCAAATTCTGTTTCTACTAGTGGAAAATGCGACTGTTTTCAAATTTCTGCCAATGCTTTGTGTGTTCGTTCTTTCTTTTCTTTCTTTCTTTTCTATTCACATGCGTGATCTTTGACGATTATCTTACTAACTCGATAAGCTTCAGATCAAACATCAAATGATGTGAGCAAACGCGGAGTATGAAGCTGCCTTTTTTTTTTTTTTTTTTTTTTTTTTTTTTTTTTTTTTTTTTTTCCTAGTTGTCATTTGCATGTGCAGACAGTATACCAAGGGGCCGTAATAGAACTACATTTCCCCCGTGAAGTGATTGTGGCAGTTGCTTTCCTTGGTCATGGTGGGCGTTGTCTGATTCCTTTGTGAAATTGACGTCACGGTCTTAATACGTGTACAGGGGAATGACGGACATTTTAGCGACGTTTATGTGGCAGGAATTCCCCCACCAAGGCACTGGTCAAAATTCCACCAAATCAGCCTCAATAACCTTCACCTTGTGCAAAACCGAACTCGGAAGGAGGCCTAAGGTACGTTGTGTCGAACTCTCAGTACAGGGATTTGTAATCATTTTATGCCTTTCTTTATACACACATGATAATCATAATGAAATGAGAAAAAAATAGTTTCCATCTTTCCTTCATTGAATCCTTAGATTATGCATAAAAATGAGAAAAAGACATGTTGGATGTTGTATTTCGGCGACTGGCTAAGGGTACCAAAAAATGAAAGCTAGTAGACCAGTAGATCAGATGACATTGCCGTTGCAGCACATTCGGTGGTTTAGATCTTCCTCGTTCAGTCGATTCGACGTTTCGGCCTTGCTACGCTACCACAGTTGATGGTGACAAATTCTGCACACCATTCTAACGAGCTTAGTTCCATGGGGTGAGAAATTACATTAGCAGGTTGACAGTCATTTTGAAAAAAAAAAAAAAAATCAAGCGATAACTTTACTTGACTTGTTTAAAAATCTAAAAACAAAACAAAAAGAAAACAAAAAAAAACAAAACAAAAAAAACACCACCACCAACAACAACAAAAAAGATAATCGCTAGAACTAGATGATAAATCGACGCAACCGACGTGCCTCGTATGGTTGATCAGAGTTAATGTTACAGGAAAGAGTGCAAATCGCAAACACTGTACGTGCGCGCGCTTGCGTGCGTGCGCGCGCGCGCGTGTGTGTGTGTGTGTGTGTGTGTGTGTGTGTGTGTGTGTGTGTGTGTGTTTTTTGTGTGTGTGTTGTTGTTTGTCTCTTCTGTTTTAGGACTGTTAATTATTTACTTTTCTTTTGTGTTTGGTTAATGTGCGTTTATGCGCGCGCGTACATGTGTATGCAATACGCACTGTCTTCGAATACGATGTGTGCATGCGTGTGTACGCGCGCGCGCGCGCGCGCGCGCGTGTGTGTGTGTGTGTGTGTGTGTGTGTGTGTGTGATGCTTTACGTGATAGTGATGAGTGATGAAAACTGGATGCTATATTTGTTGAGGGAAGTCACAAATGAAAATTACCACAATTCCCGTCGCTCCCCTCCCCCGCCCTCTCACACATCCTCTTCCAGTTTGTCTCATTTAATTTAAATGGGTTCAGAGTCTAGTCGTTAAACCTCTCTCTCTCTCTCTCTCTCTCTCTCTCTCTCTCTCTCTCTCTCTCTCTCTCTCTCTCTCTCTCTCTCTCTGTCTCTCTCTGGGAGGGGGTGGGGTGGGGTGGGGTGTCCGAGACAGATTACTCCGTAAATGCTGAACTAAAGGACATATGTAATTCAAAGCGCACGGGGGATTTGTAGGTGAATAGACAGACTTGTTTTGCGAACCTAGTATGAAGACTGCACTTCTTTAGCTTTAGAATTCCCCCACTTTAACCCACTCCCAAAAACAATTGAAAGGTGGGAGAAGGGGGAGAGGGAGGTGGACAATTGAAGGGGAAAACCTTGGGGAACGTTGGGAGAGACCAGGAAATGCCTGACGGGGTCAAACCTTATCAGGCGGAGCGGAGACAGTTGGCCTCGTGAACCCATCCATCGACAACATGTGTGACGTCAGTGTGACACAAGCGCGCGATTGTTCTTCTTTGAGGTCACAGTGACACCGCCACACTTCTCAAATAGGTTTAGCAACTGTGAACAAATAGTGTGCGCACGCACGCACGCATACACACGCATGCAGTTATGCTCGCGCACACACACACACACACACACACACACACACACACACACACACACACACACACACACACACTTTAGAAAGTTTGATATCCTACTGATATTATCAACAGGTCTACTCTTCTTTTGTTGGACACAATTACAGACAAAGCCAGCAGCAGAACAAGCAACCCTAGCGTTGATGATTTCTTGTTGGCGTCAATACCAATAGTGACGGTTTCTGTTGTTGGGATGGTAGTGGTAGTAGTAGTAGTAGTAGTTGTTGTTGTAGTTGTAGTGGTGGTGTGGTGGTGGTGGTGGTGGTGGTAGTAGTAGCAGCAGTAGCAGCAGGAAGCAGTGGGCCAGCAGCAGTAATAGTGATGGTTATCTGTCGTATGTTTTGTGTGAGTAACAAAATAGTAGTGAGCGTTGTTTACCTGCTTTTTTTCTTTCAGCTTGTCGTGGTTAGTAGCTGCAAAGGTCTGCAACATTAATATTGATGGTTATATGTTTTGTTGTTGATGCGACTAATAGCATCAGTAATGATGGTTTTTTTTTTGTTTGTTTGTTTGTTGTTTGTTTTTTGTTCTTAACGTTTTTGTTATCAGTAATAGCAGTAACAGCTACGGTAATATTGATGGCCATGTGTAGTTGGTATGAGCAACAGCAGCAGAAGTAATGATTTATATCATGTTTCGATTTTGTTTGTTTGTTTGTTTGTTTTTTCTTAATGTACAGCATCAGTTGTACTGATGGTTTTTCGTTATGTTTTTCGTTTGAATAATAGCAGTGTTTGTTTTTTCATTTTGCTGTTTTGAGGAGTAGTCTACTCGTAGCAGCAGGAGTAATATTAATGGTTACACGAAATACAGTTCATCTGAGCAAAAGTAACAAAAGTAATAGTTGCTTTTGATGTCACCAGAAGTTGCCTAGCTGTAATAGTAGTATGCAGTAGTACTGAAATTATACCCCCCCCACCCCCCCCCACCCCCCCCCCCCACCCCTAGTAAGGAGATTTTGTTTTTCACCCGTTTTCGTACGCAAAGGCTATCAAGCGTATTTTCTTCAAACTGCTACTTCTTCGAAAGGTGGAATATGGTCCTAACTTGAGCCCGTTAAACTCTGGTGGAGGTCCGTGACTGCCGATCCGGATCAAATAGCGAATGAAGAAATCATTCAGCGAGACAAAAACAAAAACAACAAACAAAAAAAAAAAAACTGCTGAACCTATTTCAACCCAACTTGGTGGTGAGACTGGATGCAGCTCATGGGCGGTAACCCGTTAAGTTTTGAGCAGATCTTGATCAAACCGGTGGGGCGAGGTTCTGAATTGATAACATTATCACATCTCGTCCACTGAAAGTGAACACTCAGAAGTTTTGTTTCAAACTGATCACTATGTTTCAAATGATCGATTTTTCATTGAAGATTACTTTTTATGATATACATTGTGACATTTGATTTTAGCGTAGTAGTTCTTTTTAATCCGCATCAGCAATTACTTACTTGTCGAGAAAAAATAATGTACTTTTCAATCACGAGCAGCGATTATTTTGTTGTTGGTAGCAGCAGCAGCAGCAGCACAGCAGCAGGAAAGCAACAGCGGCAGCACCGCAGTAGTAGTAGTAGTAGTAGTAGTAGTAGTAGTAGTAGTAGTAGTGGAGGTAGTTGGTTGTGGTTTTGGTGATGATAATAGTAGTAGAAGTTATAGTAGTAGGTTGAAGTATTAGTGGTGGCGGAAGCAGTTTGTAGTAGTGACAGCAGCAGCAGCAGCAGCAACAACACAACAACAGCAGCATTCTTCATTATCATTGTTATCGTCTATTCCTTTTTCTTCGTTTTCTCTTTCTTTGAACTGGCGTGTCGCAGTGCAGTGACCTGACCGTTATCTTCATCCTCCTTTGCAGGAGAACTCCAGTGTGGCCATGTTCCTGTGTCTGCTGACTCCCCCTTCTCCTCCTGACGGGTGAGATGGGAGCGTATGACTGTGGATAGGCTTCACAGTCCTCACACACGGCAATTTTTCATTTACGATGCATGAAAGAATGCTGTTAATTTAACGT